>JACXGJ010002184.1:0-69441 GCA_016801105.1 Esox niger | reverse complement strand
AAAGTGGAGAAGGAGAAACATGCCACTGAAAACAAGGTTTCTTTATACATTTTACATAATGATGTCAACCCATAATGCGCCATAATGTCACTGTGATTTAAATATCAGTGTGTTATATTTAGGTTAAAAACCTGACAGAGGAGATGTCTTCCCAAGATGAAACCATTGCCAAGTTAACCAAGGAGAAGAAATCCCTCCAGGAGGCCCATCAGCAGACCCTTGATGATCTCCAGGCAGAGGAAGACAAAGTCAATACTCTGACCAAAGCCAAAACCAAGCTTGAACAACAAGTTGATGATGTTAGTAATGTAGTATATTTCAAAAATAACTATTTTATGGCCACTTTTCCAATAACCCACTCTTGATAAGCTGTCACACCTTTACACCAGGGTTCCTCAATTACCCTTTCCCAGGGGGTTCTTTGAGGAACCTTGTTGAACTGGAAGGTTCTTCCAGACAACTTTACTGTCTGAGTGTATCTTTTCTACACAAAAATGTTACCCAAAAAAATGTAACCATCATTTATGCTTGCATGATAGTTGGAAGGTTCTTTGGAGCAAGAGAAGAAGCTCCGCATGGATCTTGAAAGAGCCAAAAGGAAGCTTGAAGGAGATCTGAAACTGGCCCAAGAATCTATAATGGATCTGGAAAATGACAAGCAGCAGTCAGAAGAAAAGCTGAAAAAGTATGATTCATTCTCATTATTTACTACTATGAAATAACAATGCTCATAAAAGCTACCTAAACTCTGTAAATTCTAATAAAATTATTTTGACAACAGGAAGGAATTTGAGACAAGTCAGTTCCTCAGTAAGATTGAGGATGAGCAGTCACTTGGGGCTCAACTTCAGAAGAAAATCAAAGAACTCCAGGTAATATTTTAATTGATTAGTGTAAATAGAAGTATACATTAACAAAACACAGGATAACTTTTCATTTATTACCATGTGTTTCAGGCACGTATTGAGGAGCTGGAGGAAGAAATTGAGGCAGAACGTGCTGCTCGGGCTAAGGTTGAGAAGCAGAGGTCGGATCTCTCCAGGGAACTTGAAGAGATCAGTGAGAGACTTGAAGAAGCTGGAGGGGCTACAGCTGCTCAAATTGAGATGAACAAAAAGCGTGAGGCTGAGTTCCAGAAGCTGCGTCGTGATCTTGAAGAGTCCACCCTGCAGCATGAGGCTACGGCTGCTGCTCTCCGTAAGAAGCAGGCCGACACTGTAGCTGAACTTGGAGAACAGATTGACAACCTACAGCGTGTCAAGCAGAAGCTTGAGAAGGAAAAGAGTGAATACAAAATGGAAGTTGATGACCTTTCCAGCAACATGGAAGCTATTGCCAAGACAAAGGTGAAAACATAGAGCGATGTTAATTTGTTTTTAAAGAGCACACTGCACAAACTATAAACACTGAAGGATTCATTTTTCATTTATACAGGGCAACCTTGAAAAGATGTGCAGAACATTAGAAGATCAACTGAGTGAACTCAAAACAAAAAATGATGAGCATGTGCGCCAGCTGAATGACGTCAGCACCCAAAAAGCAAGACTTCAAACTGAAAATGGTGTGTGAACCTACATTCATAGCATTACAGGTGCCTGTTTTGGAGGGGTGGTGTAATTTACCATAATTTACCAATGGCCTATTATATGCTGTATAACACTGTAGGTTTTAATGTACAAATGGCAAACAAATAAAGATACATTCTTTCACTAAGGTGAACTTGGGCGCCTGCTGGAAGAGAAAGAAGCTCTTGTTTCCCAGTTGACAAGGGGAAAGCAAGCTTTCACGCAGCAAGTTGAAGAACTGAAGAGGCTCATTGAGGAGGAGGTTAAGGTAAAGACATATCAAGATGAATCTATAAAAAATGTAATCAACAAATAAATCAGGAGTTCAGAACTGTTCAGGAAATAACATACCATTTTCATTAAAGGCCAAGAATGCCTTGGCCCATTCAGTTCAATCAGCCCGCCACGACTGTGACCTGCTTCGGGAGCAGTTTGAAGAGGAGCAGGAGGCCAAGGCTGAGTTGCAGCGTGGAATGTCTAAGGCCAATGGGGAGGTGGCTCAATGGAGAACCAAATATGAGACTGATGCCATTCAGCGCACGGAGGAGCTAGAGGAGGCCAAGTAATTACCCCCCCCCCCCCCCGCCCCCACACACACACACACACACACACACATACACATATGTTTATATACATATACAGCTCCGGAAAAAAATTAAGAGACCACTGCACCTTTTCTTTCCTTTCCAAAAAAGTTAAAAAGGTTGTGTTGAGTGTGGAACTAAATTTGCTAAAATTTTCAAACTTATTTGGAAAGGAAAGAAAAAGGTGCAGTGGTGTCCTATTTTTTTCGGTGCTGTATATACACGTTATTTATATAATCCTCCAACAATAAAAGACAAAATTATTAGGCAAATAAAAGCTTAACCACCATTAATCCTGTATCTATTCTCAGGAAAAAGCTTGCCCAGCGTCTGCAAGAAGCAGAAGAATGCATTGAAGCAACAAACTCCAAGTGTGCTTCACTGGAGAAGACCAAACAGAGACTGCTGGGTGAAGTGGAGGACCTCATGATTGATGTAGAAAGAGCTAATGCTTTGGCTGCCAATCTTGACAAGAAACAAAGGAACTTTGACAAGGTAAAGTGACTGACATTATAAAAAATGTAAATGCTTATATTAAATCCTTTAAATCCTTCTGTTCAGGAATTTACTCATTTACTTCATGACACCTCCAGATTTTGGCAGAGTGGAAGCAGAAGTTTGAGGAGAGCCAGGCTGAGCTAGAGGGGTCTCTGAAAGAGGCTCGTTCTCTCAGCACTGAGCTGTTCAAGATGAAGAATTCCTACGAGGAATGTTTGGACCACCTGGAGACACTGAAGAGGGAGAACAAGAACCTGCAACGTATGTTAATATAATTCAGAAATAAACGTTCTGTAAACCATCATATTAACTTAGGAACACATTTCATCAAACAAAAACAGACACACCACGGCCCCCTTGCTTTAGTTTAGAAACATTCACATTGTGCATTCATTTGCATTTGAATTTCTTCCAACAGAGGAGATTTCTGATTTGACTGAGCAGATAGGTGAAACTGGAAAGACTGTTCATGAGCTTGAAAAGGGAAAGAAATCAGCAGAGAGTGAGAAGACAGAAATTCAGTCAGCCCTGGAGGAAGCAGAGGTAACTGTCCTGTAAAAGGCATGAACTGATGTAACACATGTAAGACACTTGGTCTAGAACACAATGCTATGGAAAAATAAAGTTACAAACTGCAATATGCCCATTATATTTCTAGGTATAAGATGTCATGCCATAAAAATGTAATAAATATTGTTAATGTTGATGACATTCCTTGTTTGTCATCACCTTGATTAATAGGGCTTGTGGTCTTTGGCATTTTCATCTCAGAATAAAAAGAAATTGCATTTTTTTTATTTCACAGGCCACACTGGAGCATGAGGAGTCCAAGATTCTCCGTGTTCAACTAGAGCTAACCCAGGTCAAAAGTGAAATTGACAGGAAACTTAAAGAGAAAGATGAGGAGATAGAACAGATCAAAAGGAACAGCCAGAGGGTGATTGACTCCATGCAGAGCAGTTTGGACTCTGAGATCAGGAGCAGGAATGATGCCCTGAGAATCAAGAAGAAGATGGAGGGAGACCTCAATGAGATGGAGATTCAGCTGAGCCATGCAAACCGCCAGGCTGCTGAAAGCCAAAAACAGCTGAGGAATGTTCAGGGACAGCTAAAGGTAAACTTTAGTTAATGCCATGCCAAAGACAGTGTTGCTCCATTGAGATGTTATCTGAATAAATGTATCTCTAAATCTCAGGATGCCCAACTGCACCTTGATGAGGCCCTCAGAGGACAGGAAGACATGAAGGAGCAGATAGCCATGGTGGAGCGCAGGAACAACCTGATGACATCTGAGATTGATGAGCTAAGGGCTGCCCTTGAACAAACAGAAAGAAGTCGCAAAGTTGCAGAGCAGGAACTGATTGATGCCAGTGAGCGTGCTGGACTTTTACACTCCCAGGTAAATGATATCACAAAATGCTCAATTCCACAAAATGCCTTAAGAATGCCCAACTAATATGTGTTTCCCATGTATATTCATAAACACATTATTATGCCTTCAGAATACCAGCTTGATCAACTCTAAAAAGAAGCTGGAGGGTGATCTTGCTCAGATCCAAGGTGAAGTGGAAGATGCCATCCAGGAAGCAAGAAATGCAGAGGAGAAGGCTAAGAAGGCTATTACTGATGTGAGTCCACATGCATTACATTTAGGCAAGAACTGGGTGAAATGGTAAAACAAGAAATGAAACCAATTAGCTGAAACTCCACAGATCTTGAAACTATTTCCCTACATTAGCTAACATTCAAATCAACAATAGATATAACAAGGTCGCTACACGACATTCAATGTTAAAAAATTTGAAAGAGATTACTGTAGATGGCTAGCTAATAGCTATGCAGTAATGAAATGACTCCAATCACTCCATGGCTGGTTCCACTACACTATGTGAACTATGCTATGTAAATCGAACTCAAGAGGAAAATGTTCGTTGTCGGTGCAGTTCATCCATCGCAAAATAACCATGAACAGATTTACTTTAGGTTTACTGTTATGTAGCAACTGAAGCCTGTAGCCACGTTTTAGTCTAGCTATACAGTAACTATAATGAAAACAACGCCACCAATCACTCCATGGCTGGTTTGTCTCCTTAAAAAACAATGATCGTTTAATGGTCAACCACTATGCCATATACATCGAAAGCAATGTTGCTTTTCGGTGCAGTTTATCCATTGAAATATAACGAAAACGTTTTATTTTAGGCAAACTATAACATAGCTCCTGAAGATTGTTGCCAGTGAAGTTTTAGATAAAACTGGAACAAATCCTAATGTCAAATTTGTTGTGTCTGGGGCAAGGATTGAACATCAGTCATCTACATGACAGTCAGCATCTCTAACCACTATGCTTTTTAACCATGAGTAGTCAGTCAGTCAGTCAGTCAGTCACTCAGTAAGAGACATTTGCACTTCTTGGCTGGCTCCACTTAAGCGTTCTGGCAAAGAAAAACTACATTATCATGGCAGAACATCGGAATTATCTTTCCATTTGGAACCACACCTTAAGGTCAGTCCAGTAGAATTAAATGGACACTCCCAAATTCAACTATTAGCGATGACAGATTTAAAGACACTGTGCACAATAGTCTGATTTAGAAGGAAGACGAATGCAACCTATGGACATTTAAAGTATTTGCAGAAAGTACATGTTGGAAAAGGTTATGAACAGTATTTTTAACTTTGCAATAATCAAGGCTGCCATGATGGCAGAGGAGCTGAAGAAGGAACAGGACACCAGCTCTCACCTGGAGAGGATGAAGAAGAACCTGGAGGTCACAGTCAAGGACCTGCAGCACCGTCTGGATGAGGCTGAGAATCTGGCCATGAAGGGTGGAAAGAAGCAACTCCAGAAACTGGAGGCTAGGGTAAACTATACTCTCCATCACTTGTTTATTTCATTGAAAGTCAAATCCCAAATTGAAAAGGTGATACATTAGATGATTCATCTCAGAAAAAAAAACACAAGTCTAACATTTCAGGTCCGTGAGCTGGAGGCTGAAGTTGAGGCGGAACAGAGACGTGGAGCTGAGGCTATCAAAGGTGTCCGCAAATATGAGAGAAGAGTCAAGGAGCTCACCTACCAGGTTCGGATTTCTTCATAGTAAGCATGAAGTCAGTATATAAAGCCATATGTAATCTAATGCCTGCAGTACATAATTTTACAACCTGTAGACTGAGGAGGACAAGAAGAACGTAAACAGGCTCCAGGATCTGGTGGAGAAGCTGCAGATGAAAGTGAAGGCTTATAAGAGACAGGCTGAGGAAGCTGTGAGTAAATTCTATCTCTACTGACATTTTGTATTTACTGTTTGTAGTGTTAAAAGATGCATGGACTTTGGTATTTGTACATTTGTAATACATATTCAATGTGGCACATGCCTAATTTGTTTATGGCTTTGTCTTCATGTAGTCTCTAAAATGTATGAACAAAATATGAATTACTTCTGTTTGTTGTTAGGAATGAATGATTCAAAAGCAAATTCTCTCTTTTAGTTTGTTTATTTGAATGGCAAATACATTGATTTGTCCTGTAGGAGGAGCAGTCCAACACTCACCTGTCCAGGTACAGGAAGGTGCAGCATGAGCTGGAGGAAGCTCAGGAGCGTGCTGACATCGCTGAATCCCAGGTCAACAAGATGAGAGCAAAGAGTCGTGAAATTAGCAAGGTATACAATATTCCTATATTTTATCAGCAATAGCAAACATGGGGTATTAGTGCTAGTCAACAGTAAGGTTAGGCCAACCCTAAACCTAAACATTTTGTATTAATATTTTATTGTAATTTGATTATTGTAATTTGTTTAATTAACTTCTAAAATTGACTCAATTGACCGCCAATATAGATATGTTGAAATGCTCTCCACTGTGGAACATTATGGTACTCATAAAACTATGAGTACCATAATGCCATTCCAAAAATTGAAAGATTCAGGAACCACTTTAGAGATAGACTTAATTGAACCCACAGATAGATTTGTATCAATATATAAAATAAACACAAATTACATTTTTACTTAATCCATTTTTTTTATTTAGGGTAAGGAAGCTGAAGAATGAAGCACAGCCCTGAAAGAGAAATTAATGAGGAATCATAAAATATGACTTCTCAAAATGCATTGTAGAATAGTTCAATAAAGTGAGCAGGCGAAACCTGCAAACCTTCTTGTTTTCGTGATTATTTCAATTACATTATATTGCTGTAATCATTTATAATATTGTCAGTTTTCTTTTTCTATCCAACAGGTTGAATTTTTATGTCAGACTGGTCAACAATGTTTCTATACATTTAAATATACAGAGAAATCAGCTGAGACCAAGGTTGCTTTCACGGCAGAGCCTTGGATTACAACAATAAAAACAAACAAAATGGAAATAAGGCATATAGTTGTGCTCAAAAGTTTGTATACCCTTGGAGAATTGGTAATATTTGTACATTTTTTAAAGAAAACATGAGTGAGCAGGCAAAACACTTTTATTCCTTATGGGATTCACATTCACAGGTATTATCATAAAACAAACATGGCAACAAAGAAGATGAACTGACCCCTGTTGAAAAGTCTGCATACCCTTAGTTGTTAATACTGTGTATTGCCTCCTTTAGCATAATTGATAGTGTGCAGTCTTTTGTAATGCTGTAGCTGTCTATATGGCCTTAAATTCTTGCAGGTGGTATAGCTGCCCATTTTTCTTGGCAAAATTGCCAGCATTTTCTGATCACATGCTGCATTTATCTTGCCATCTATTTTCACAAGTTTCCCTCTGCCTTTAAAGCATATAGTAACTGGGCTTTTTTGTGGCATTGTTACAGTAAAGGCTTCTTTCTGGCAACTCGACCATGTAGCAAATTTTTGTTCAAGTATTGTTGTATAGTGCTCCTTGAAACAACCTCACTGTCTTTTTCCAGAGCAGCCTGTATTTCTCCTTAGGTTAAACCTGTGGGTTTCTCTTTGTATCCCAAACAAATCTTCTGTCAGTTTTGGCTGAAATCTATCTTGGTCTTTCTGACCTTTCTGAGATCCCCGAATTTTCCACTTCTTAATACATGCTTGAACAGTACTGACAGTTCTTTTCAGCACCCCTTGGCTTAGTATCGAGCCTGCTCAGTGCATCCACGTGAGCGCTAACAAACTCATTGACAATTTATATACAGACACCATTTGCAATTTAACAGTTACAGGTGTGGAAAATACACCCTCAATTGCCATTTTCACCTGTGTGTGTCACCCTTGTGTCAAGGGTATGCAATCTTTTTATCCGAGCCATTTGGGGGATTTCTGTTCTCATTATGATTTTAAAAGGAGCCAAACAACTATTTGATAATAAATGGCTTAATATGATCAATATCCTTACATCTTTTTTTGTATGATCAGTCATATTTTCCAAATCAATGCCAAATTTTCCAAATCAAATTTCATATTTTCTGCTAGGGTGTGCAAACTTATAAGCACAACTGTACATTAAGAAAAACAGTCACCACTGACAAAATTATATTGGAAGCCTTATAGGCACTGAAATATTTCACTTAAGATCACTCTGAATGGTATTCCAGTGTGGGGCAAAACATGAATAAGAATGGAATTCCTGCTGTATCTCCAGTACTTATGTATATAGGACCCAAAATGTTATCCACTTGATCTCTTTCATGGACTACAAGGAATTTTCATGTAATTCTATCAGTTAAAATATTCTGGATTATGTCGCTAAGGTAATTTTTAAACCAGAGGCAAGTATCCTTAGCCAGGCCCAGCGAAGACAGCTTTCTCAATAACATGTTACTGTTTTCTAGAATCCATTAAAGTTCCATTACATTGTACTTACATAGTAGTCTGTTTTTGCATTTCTAATACATTTTACAAAGCTCCGGAAAAAATTAACAGACTACTACACCTTTTTCCTTCCTTTCCAAAAAAGTTGAAAAGCAAGGTTTTGAGTAAGGAACAGAAAGCATTCAATTTGCAGTGGTCTCCTAATTTTTGCTGGAGCTGTAACATAGGTTTCACAATGTCTCAAAATCTGTCGGTCCAAGCTAGAAGTTGTGTTTCCAGCCTTTGTCACAAAACATTGGTTTTTAGAATAGCATCAACTATTTCTGAATGAAACCAGATGTTGAATCTGTTCTTGACTGTCAGATACTGTCTGGGGGGGAAGTCATCTGTGTGCTTGCTCTCCTCAATATAATGTTGGCCTTACTGCTTTTTGAAATTGTAACAGACTTCACCTTTGATGGCCACTGGCACACTGGAGACATGTGCCCTTCACAGAGGAATCCTAGTTGAAAATATATAAAATCTTTGAAATTGTTTATGTTCTTTTTATTTTTGTCCGGTATCTACAGTATATCACCAAAATTATTCATATGCTTACACATGCTGTAAATCATCAGTCAAACCATGTTTTTATTTAACTAGGGTAAAAGAAAAGTTAGTGATTAGAACTTTCAGAGTTCCCATATGTGTGTGATTCCTTTTGAATGCATAACGCTGTTCATTGCTATCTCACCATTAACACATTTTTGGTATTTTTTGGCCTCTGTCCAGAACATTGTATTGGGCAAATACAACTCCAAATGATTTAGCTTGTTTTTGAACTCATAGCTAGAGTGTGCCTCAGGGGCTTTGCTTGAAAGGCAGTGCAGCAGTGAGAGTCATCCAGCTACTGTATAGATAATAGATAACAAAATAAACAAGCTAGCCAAACCGCCCTGTTGCTCCCTAGTCAACCCAAGCCAAAACTAAACTTGCTCAAGATTTTGGAGAGGTGCCGGGAGCTTCCATACTGGGTGCAATTACTGTTTTCAATTTGTCTGTTCTGGAATTTGATCCAGCAATCTTTTGGTTTTGGTTCCAAACCAAACTGTCCTAAACTATAGACTTGCTAGAAAGGCTAGTTGTGGAGGTGTCTGTGTGTGTGTGTGTGTGTGTGTGTGTGTGTGTGTGTTGAGAGAGCACAGCAGGCAGCTAGGTAAGTCAACGGTGAGGAAGAAGTGTATGACCCCTAGGTAGCAGAGTATATTGAATTTAAAACATAAAAAATCTCATGCTCAGTAGAAAATGTGCACAATACTTTTATCATTACAACACTGCAAATAGTTTTCTTTTCACCGTGGAAAAGTGAAATGCAGGAAGTTTGCTTATTATGATATAAGAAAAATATTATCTGATTTGCTCAAAACTGCATATTGCAATGTAACAGAGATTAAATGGCTATTGTTGGCAAACCTCATGGAATTTCCCCAAAATATCTTGTATGAATTAAAGTGTCTAAGACATTAGGCCTAATTTGGTGCTTGAGTGTGGTGCAAATAAAATACAAATGGTTGTATATAAACAAATGCAGATCACAGATACAACTCCGAAAATTAAGAGTCCAAAGCACCTTTTTCTTTCCTTTCCAAAAATTTTGAAAAGCAAAGTTTTGAGTGAGGAACAGACGTGTTCAATTTGCAGAGGTCTTTTTACCATTCTGTTCCTCACTCAATCCCTTCCTTTTTTGACTTTTCTGGAAAGAAAATAAGAATTTACAGTGGGCTCCTAATTTTTTCTGGAGCTGTATTTTGAGAGTCTGGTAGGACTATACAATCATGTTGTATTGCATTGTTTTGTTTGTTTTTGAGCACCTAAAAAAATTGCTGTGAATCACTGATATCACTAATACTACCAGAGCCTTGTTCAGACTGCAATTTACAGTGGCCCTCAAAAGTATGGACCCCTTTGTACTTTTCCACATTTTATTGTGTAACAACATGAAATCAAAATGGATTTTGTTAGGTGTTTTTACTACAGATAAATACAAATTAATCCACAATGTCAAAGTGAATAGTAATATCTACCAGTTTTTCAAAAACATTTATAAATCCAGCATAAAACAATATTTGATTTTGTGAGAGTTCCCCCTTTTGGCAACAACTACAGTGTATTTGGAATCTATTTGCAGACATCTCCACCAGAATTGTACATCAAAATGTTTTGCCCCATTACACTACAAAATTTCACCTTAAAGTTGCATTGGGGTCTTTGGCGAACAGACATTTTTGACTGTTTCCTCATATTCTCAATTGGACTAACGTCCAGGTGTAGGTAGGGATACTCAAGGACATTGATCCATTTTTCAAGACAGAATTGTAGCTTTGGTTACATGGTTGTAATCACTGTTGTGCTGGAATATGAATCTTCTCCGAAGTCCCATCTCTTGCAAACTACAGCATGTTTTCATCCAGGATTTCTTTGTACTTTTCCCTGTAAATTTTTCCCAATAATAAAATATTTAGTACGCCTGCTATGCCGCTGAGCTATTGTGGGCGAAAATTAATGGAAGCTACAGAATCTGAATGGCTGAGGGAAGCTACAGTATCTGAATGGCTGAGGGAAGCTACAGAATCTGAGGTTATTGAGTAAATGTGCTCAGAATAAACCCAGTGATAAACTATATTCTATTCAGGATGGTAAATTAAACAATTACACCTCACAAACCTTTGTTTGATTAAATATTTGCCAATGTCTAGAAACACAGTACATTTGGAAATTTTCAGACCCTTTCACTCAAAATGTTTTTGAATGTATGTTTTTTCTTTTTGCTTATCAGTCGACACACAATACTAAATAATGACCAATCAAAAAAAGGGTTATTTAATTGTTCGTCAATGAAAATATTCAGTTCATTATGCTGGATCAACTGAGGAAGTTGGGCAGCTAACACACCCGGACAAATGGTGGCGTTGTAGGCAGCATAATGTAAAATGCGATCTGCCAAACCAATCCCAAAGACGAAGAAAAATAACCTGGCAACCCGACGCTTTGCATCCTGGGAGTGGCGGTTGATTCAATATGGCGGCAGCATCAACGAGAAACGACTCAGGATTTGTTTGGATTAATGACAGTATCCTTTTCGCGGCATATACTTAAATGATATCATGTATGTCCTATAAAAAACTTCGACGTCGATATTTTCAGTATGTTGTCAATTAATGTTTGATGGCAGCTGGCTGCAGGGATCTCGTGACTGGTGAACTCGAATGACTGCTAGCTAACTTTTTTTAAACCCAGCCCTGTGAAGAGGTCAGAAACTCTGGTCGTGTTTTCCCAATTTTTCTTAAATCAGAGACTAATATAGTCCTGGTAAACCTTGTTTTAGCCCTTCTTGAAAAAGATTAGACAACCATTCTGTAACGACAATTTGCGAGTCAGGTTTTAAATTAAAGTAGCTTGTGCTGTAACTACTAACAAGTTACTCAACCATTACACCAGTGCCCCTCCTGATAACAATGCATGACACATTTGCAGCCTAGTAGTAACTAATTTTAGCAGGGAGCCTTACGTTACGTTAACGTCTTTGTAATTTACCTAGAATTTACGTTTTTTTAAACGAGGGCAAACCTAATACTTACCGTTTTACCAACTAGTACAAATAATAATTCTTAATTCACTTTACACAGCATCAGATGAAGATCAACCTGTGTTTATTCCAGGTAAGGATGATAATACATACCACAATCCCCCACAGATGTTCTCTAGTTTTTCTTGCGTGCGAGAGCTATGCTGTGCTGAACCTACTAGTTATGTAAAGCAGTAATTGGGGTAGAAAAGTGTTAAAACCAATGTTTCAAGTTTAAATAGGATTATCTAACATTAAAAGACAAATAAGTTATGGTAATGCAAACCATTTAAAAAAAGAAAGTTTAAGTCTTGTTTGAATGTTTGGAGATGCAACATTTTATTCTTCATGCAATAGAATTGCCTGCCTTCAAAATCAGACATTTTCTCTAGGCTACTAGTCCTCGAATGGTGTTGCAGTTGGTAGTGCATTCACCTTAAATTCTAAATATCTTTTCAGAGACAAATATTTGTTTCTAGTCTTTCCTTTGAAATCTTTCACTTGTCTGTTGCTTTTTTTCGGGGTAAAATGTATGTTTTTTAGCATTGAATGTGAAAATGTTAGACCACCACTGATTGGTGCTTTTGAAGAACCTCACTCCATATTTGCGTTGATTGTTCCTTCGTCGTTATTACATAGTTTTTGTTAGGACTTTAATTTTCGGGACCTCCCAGAGACAAGTATGTTTATATAAGATCAGGTTCAACTTTATTGTTGTTGAACAAGTACAGATACAAGTACAATGAAATGCAACAATCTTACCTGAAATCATGTGAAACATCATAATTGCGGCCAGGCAGACTCCATCAAATCCCTTCTTACTGTATTTGATTGTCATGCAAGACTTAACTAGTAAATTTGAATACAAACCAACAATTGTGTTAAATGTTCTGCTCAGTTGCTGGGTGGAATGAGCAAATCCGATTGCAACATGATTGCATTTGAGTTTTGACACCCTTAAACAATACATTCTAAAGTGTTTCTCCAATGTAATTGGCCAAGTACTAGGAAGAGTTGGAGCCCGTTTTCACCCCAAAATATTTTGATCAATTAGAAATTAAGTTTATAACCAGATGTGGAAAAAGTGACGTGGTTTGAATACTTTCACAAAACAGTGTATATGATATTATGACTGACTATACAACTATCCACAAAGCCATTTACCCGTCTACTGAATGGGGTCAAACCTAAGTGAATAACCGAGGTCAAGCCTGCTTTTCACCCTCACTCACAGGACAGACTAGAGCCTTATCATGCAGTTTTAGAAACGTTTCCTCACTGTAGTGTGACATATCTGCACAGTGATTTGTATAGTGTGCAGGGCTCTAGTCTGTCCAAGCAATGTGTGGGTGTGCAGACCAGCGCAGAAGATGTATGAACACATCTTCAGCCTATATACATTGCATGTGTTTTAGCTTGTATTCTGGGCATTTAAACATGATGAACTGTAGCATCTGTATAGATTGCCGTATTGTCCTTATATTTAAACAAAGAAATAGCAGTGGGGATGCCTATATTCCTTTCTCAATTTACTTTAAAAGAGCTTTTGCATACTGTGATATTGTCCCTATTGGCGACTGCATTTCATCTTAAGACAGAGACATTCACCCATACAGAGATTGCATGCTTGGCGACTGAAAGTCTATACTGAGAGAATCCATTGAATTTTGTCTTTAACTAAGCTTCCACATTACTCACTCCCTCATTTTTCTCTTGGTCTCTGTCATCTCTCAGGTGTGAGCAGAGCGGGGAGCTTGCAGACAGCTTTTAAGTCGAACTCATGCAACAGTGAGCGAAAGGTGAAGATGACAGCGAAGTATGGCAGTGAGATCCAAGCTGAGGCTTCTCTCAGGCGGGGTAAAAAGAAACTAGCCCAGCCTCTCTCCATGTCCTCTGTCTCGGGGTCCTCCATTGGTAGTGGGCGGCATCAGTCCCCCCCTGCAGCCACAATCCCACCCCCCAGCCCAGCAACACAGCATTGTCTTCTGAAAGACCCAAAGGTAGATCTGCCAAGAGCAACCAATTACTAGGCACTTGCGGGTTACTATCTGATAACTTCTAAAAAGATAGGGGCTCACACAAATAAGTCCTGGGCACATCTTTATTCAACAGAGATGACTCAAAGGTCAGGTTTAGAGTAGAGAATTCTACTCTAAAGGCATTTTTCATGCAAAAGTGCCTATCGAACAGACTTTGCTTCCTATGTCCCCTTATATTGTCAGTACAGAGTTTAAATTGTGTGCTTTTATGGGACATACAAATTTATCATAGATAAACTATAGTAACATAGCTGATATTGCATATAAAAGGTAATGCATCCGATGACGCTTGTTCAATCAAGCTCACATTCAGTCATTCAAAAAGTGGAAAAGAGAGGTTTTAACTCTCCACCAGTCTGTCATTGCTGTTGGGTGACTTTATGCCTCTCCTGGCGCAAAAATTCAAGTAGCTTTTTTTGCTTAATGGCTTGTTACCATCCATTTTCCTCTTGATCAAATTCCAGAGGTTTTCAATTGGGTTCAGGTCTGGAGATTAGGCTGGCTATGACAGGGTCTTGACCTGGTGGTCCTCCATCCACGTCTTGATTGACCTGGCTTTGTACCATGGGGCATTGTCCTGCTGGAAAAAACAATTCTCAGAGCTGGGGAACATTGTCAGAGCAGAAGGAGCAGGTGTTCTTCCAGGGTTACCTCCACCAAATTTCACAATGGGTGTGAGAATCTGTGGCTTGTAGGCCTCTCCAAGTCTCTTTCTGACCATTGGATGATGTATTTGGCAAAGCTTTGACTCGTCAGAGTAGATGACCATACTCCATTCCTCTACGATCCAGTCCTTATGGTCTTTTGCAAACTTCTTCTTTGCTTTTCATTGATGAATGTTTTTTTTTCTGGCTTTGCATGACTTCAGCCCTGCATGACTTCAGCCCTGCCCCTAAAAGCCTGGTTCGAACCATTCTCGCTGTGCACTTCATCCCAGCTGCTGTTTGCCATTCTTTTTTAGGTCACTTAATGTCATTAAGGTCATTTGGTTCAGGTAATCACCTTATTAGTACTTCATTGGGTAAAATGAAGTGTGCCTGTGTTAGAATTTAACAGACACTGGAATGGAATGGCACAGTTGCCATAACTTGTTTGTTCCTGCTTTAAAGCTTTTGAAGACAGAGAAAAACAGCGTTTGGGTCTTCATGCTTAAATGTCACCTAATTTTACTGCACATGCTTGCTAACGGTATTGGTAATGAAACTGAGGTCAAAGTGCTGCTTCTAACAGTGTAGCTTCCTCCACTAAATTTGCCTGAACGCACTCTGAGTGGGAACCAATGCTTCAAACGTGTGTTCCTCTGCTTTGCAACACATTTGATTGCCCTCCCTGAGCTCTACAGAAGGTAGGGCTGGGTGGTTGGGCCTAAAAATCATTTTCATTATATGACACTATTCAGACGGTTTTGGCAGCAGTTCTCAACTTCGGACCCAGTCTACTGCTGGTTTTCTGTTCTACCTTATTGTTAATTGCATTCACCTGGTGTCCCAGGTCTAAATGAGGCAATATTGAGAGAGCTAGAATGGAAACCAGCAGTCTGGGTCCCGAGTATTCTGGGTTCCGTAACCACTGGGTTACAGTATATATTACTGTGTCTTCATTATTTCCTTTAGTTGCAATAAAAACATTTTCACAGAGTACAAGACTCGAGGATGGTAAGTACTTCATTTTAGGGATTAACCATTGGGTTTCTACTGTGCTATTCCTTTAGTATGCTGTGTAGTAGGCCAAATGTAAGAAATTTAATGAACTTCAGTACAATACAAAAGATACCTCGTCCTAAGTACCTAACCATAATTTTGTATTAAAAAATTCCAACATGAATTCAAGGGACTGCTACAATAACAATCAATGCAATTCATAATATAATTCTTCACATAAAATAAAATGTTTCACAAAAATTATTATTGTTCTAAGAACAGGTGGTTATGGGGCAGCGATGTCTGCATTGTGGCTTTTTGTTTGACTCCAGCTCAGTGATCTACTGGTTCGCTATGATACAGATACAGTCGCATGCACATGCCACTGTATGGCAGCTTGTTCTGCCACATTCATATGGCAACGCAGATTGTTTTTAAATGCTAATTTTGACCAGCACGTTGTAGATAATACAGCTCCGGAAACAATTAAGAGACCAGTGCACCTTTTTCTTTCCTTTCCAAAAATTTTGAAAAGGAAGGTTTTGAGTGAGGAACAGAAGGGTTCAAATAAGACCACTGCAAATTGAACGCTTCTGTTCTTCACTCAGAGCTTTCCTTTTCAACTTCGTTGAGAAAAAAAGAAAACGGTGCAGTTGTCTCTTAATTATTTCCGGAGCTGTATATGTTTTCATGCCATTAAAACTTGCAATTTCTCTTTCAGAAATCAAATCAACTTTTATTTGTTGTCCAGGCGCCAAAGCCACATCTCTAGCCATAGCTACCAATCTGGTTTTTTTATACTTTGTGTGGGGCTCCGTAGTCAACAAAATGGAATGAGAGCGGAATGGAGAACATATTCAATAAGTACTCTAGAATGTTCTAAAGTGCTTTTGTCCCTCTGCCCACTTCAATTCCTGAGTCCTCAGCATAGATCAGTCCCAGAGTGAAAGTGCAATGCACTTTAGACAGTACATGTAAATCTATAGAAAGCAGTCTGTTCTGTATGTGAATCAACAGAAAGCAAACTTTCAATTTAGTGTGACAACAATCCAAATGTTTATCTAAATCAAAAATTGGCCACAACTCTAAAATAAATTACCCCCTTCCCAAGTTTTGATATGCAGTTCTTAGCATTCAATTTCTCTACTTCTTCATGGTAACTCTGGTAATGGTTCAGCGATGTTCAAATATCTAGTGCGTTCAAATATTCCTTGCCAAGCCAATCTTCACAGCAATTCTGTATCCAATATACAAAATTATGTTGCATATTCAACGTGAAGGCACTTCATAGATTTAACAATTTGTAACACATTCAGTTCATGCCACAAAGCCACTGTCCAGTGTGATTTGAATATTAACCTATGCAAAGCATTCAGTTGCCTTGCAAGGCCGCTTCATTTCAAATTCCTTTATCAGCAATACTAGCCATCTTGTCCATACCAGGTATGAAACAGGCTTACATTTAAAACAAAGAATGTCTGGATACTAATAATCCCTTTTTTTCTGATCTCTAACCTTTTGTTAGGCACTTTCTGTGGTGACCCAAGCTAAGAGCAGGGCATCTCTGAAGGACCTCTGTCCTGAGGATAAACGGCGCATTGCCAACCTCATCCAGGAGCTGGCCAGGTAACCAATATAAGAGACTTTGTGTTTGGCAGCAAGTAGTGTTGAAATGTTTTTATTTATAATTCTCAAGAGTGAACTGAATTCTGGGGGAATGCTGCTGTAACGTCTGACCCCTAGCTCTTCTTTCCCAGAGTGAGTGAGGAGAAGGAGGAGTCAGTACAGAGGCTGAGGAATGAACAGGAGACCTTTGAGCGTAAGATTCTACAGCTTGAGCAGCAGAACCAGCTCATTGTGTTGGAAAGAGAGAGTATCCTTTTCTCCATGGAGAACCCACACACATTGCGTGTCCCTTTGTCTGTGGGTGGTCTCATGCTTTCCCAAGCCTTTATCAGTCACTGATTTGTCATGTACACTACAGCCCTATTTGGCAGCCTATTACTTGTCAATAATCTTTATACATTCTGGCAGCAGGGGGCAGCATTGCATAGGGTTTTTTCTCCTTTGCCAACTTCACAGGATACTCCATGAGTGCTGTTACATACCGCCTGAATTTCATGATTTTGCTTCTTGGCCACATTTGGGCATTTTTATATGGTGTTTTTCCTACAGTATATCTGAGTTCACTATGAATTGCATTTTGTTTTTGAAATGGCTCTTTCCATACGTGCTAATCTTTTGTTCTTTATTTTGATCACCAAACCTGTTTCTGGCGTGTGAATGGTTTTCAGATGCAGCGCCACCATTCTCAATGCTACCACTGTCGGGTTCAGGGTCTTGGCCTGAACTGGCAACATTCCTGTAATTCCAGGAGCAACACAGAGTTACTCTTTCCTGAAACCAGTGCCCCCCATCCTCTTTAACAATTTCACTCAGGTCAAACCGATGTGGCGAGAGCCATCCATTTAGGGGGAAAACACTGCGAAATATGAAGAGTAATCGCCGGCTGGTAAATTGCACAATTGGCAGCAGAGCTGGGAAATTAGGAAAGCACAACTCAATTAAAGGCACTTTGGCTGGGAGACCTGGCATTTACACTAAACTTTTAAACTCCATTAAAAAGTAATTTGAGGGGGAAAAACCCTTTGATTAAAGCACCTGAGGGAATAACCAGTTTTTAAAGCACACACACAGAGTCCTAAAGAGAGTTCTGACTCGGTTACGACGGATCTTTTAAAGGTTAAGGAGACACCAAAGGCAAACAGACTAGGGGGAGACTTGTAAAGTCTAATTCCATTACAGCCTCTGCCTCGCCTTCAGTCTTATCTACCAAGAGCCAGGTTATCAAGGGGAGGATATCTCTCCATCTAAAAACCCCCAGATGAGAGAGATGGGTTCCTGTTGAAATATTGTCTGTCAGGACCATTTAGGAGCTTAAGTGTTGAATAAAATGTAATATTTTCATACGCTTATCTTTGGATATTTCTCCTTGGCATGATGTCATGGAAAGGTTAAAAGGCTGGATGTCATTGGAGAGTTGGTGCTTCGAAAGTCACATGCATTTATGAATACAAAAAACATACAAGTCAGTCTGACTATATATGTTTAGACTGCTGTGGTACATCCCTTAGGCAGTAGATAAATGGCTAAAGGTTAAGTTAACTTTGGTCTCATTACATTTGTTGTTGACCTTTTAATAATATGAACGTTACAGAGGACTGCTGCATGGTGCACTGGTACCATGTTAACGTCACTAACAAAATGTCATTGTACTTATGATACCAAAAGTTTAGTACCATTTCATATGATACTACCACATTTCTAGGCCCTAACTGGTGGGTGCCTGTTAAGTCAATTTTGTTTATAAGCAACAGCAGCGTATGGAAATGTGGCCATTTTAACTAGAAAAGGCAGTCGTCTATTTAAATGTCACACGCAAGTTACTTGTAGCAGTGGTAATGAGTAGTATGAGCCAGTGGAATCCGCTTCCTCCTCTGTGCACTTTTCCTGAGCATCAATTCCTTGTATATAATGTAGCCATGCCTGTGAGCTGGGATGCTGACTCTGAGTTCGCTGTTACATTTGTACAGTATGTACGTTAAAGCAGAGCACAGAGTTAATCATTTAGTCGTCTTGTGAGCACATAACCAAGAGCACAGTAAAATCTGATGTAGGCGTTTGCAAATTTGCTGTCCTAGCATTTTTATGCCAGGTAGGAATAATTGAGCACAGTTTTGTGACAGGCATGTTTGCAACCTAACAGCAAGTCCCAGGTTGCTGATAACCAAAGGTTTTTTAGTCATGTTACTTAACAGCAGGCCCTGGCAAATGTCATTGGCACAGAAAGACATGATATGCTATTCACAAGATCACACAAGCCTAATCTAAGTCTGGACTTTATAAAATATAATGTTTGAATAGTGACTACATGCTGTAGTTCTGTTTGCTAATATATTTATCTGTTTTTGGTTCGGTGATTGTAAATTAATTAGTTTTTTCTCTACAGGAGCCTAAAGTATTGCATTTATGGTAACTGTCATCTTCCATCAATTCTCCATCGCCACGCCTGAACACATTTACAATCAGTCTCTCTCTCTCTCTCTCTCTCTCTCACTTTCAAATACACACACACACACACACATGTCCAGTCGGTTGGCACAGTGAGCAAAAGGCAGGCTTTAAAATATTCCTCTCCAGCGCAATTTGTTCCACCTTGAGGTGGATTTCATTTTTACATTTAGGTGTGGCCTGACAGGGCAAGTGAATCATTTTGACAGGCTCCATCTAAAGCCCTCAAATGAAAGAAGAGAACCTTTACAATTACGCTCCAGTTACCTCAGATTACCAGGACTTGAGTGGCATGGCTGTGTCTGCCCATCAATGTTTTTAAAGGCACACTGGTCATGTGATCGTCCATCTGAACTGTTTCCAGCTGAGAAGTCCCACCTTGAAAAAAATCATTAGTTTAGAAGATAACATAATGGTGATGCTCACCGCAAACTCATTTTTGATGAGATTAGGGTTGATTTTTCGGAGACACCGCGAAGTCACTGTCAGACAAGGTGAGAGATTTTTTGTTAAACTATTTTTGGTGGAGCTTGGCAGTTTTAATTTCCACATCAGAAATTTCACTGGGCAGCATAGAGCCATTGGTCACAGAGTATCCGCGGGTCCCTAAAAAGTCTTTAAATTAATTTATCAAAATTAAAATCCTAGATAAGCAGATTTTGTATTTCTTATCTGTGCAATATTGTTCTTGTTATAATTATTAGGATATAGACCTATTGTTATTCATTATAGTTATTAGTTAAACAAAAGTTAGCACAAGACCGAACCAGAGATTGCTACCTATCTTGGCATCGCGATAAGGAAACCGTTATGTTAATGATGGGGACACTGATTGGCCACACTGGAGGGAATAAAACAACATTGGAGGGAGATGCAGTAGCCTATGTCACGAACAATACATATCAGTGCTACGGTCATGTCCCCGTCTTTGCATGCAGATAAGGAATCATCGTTAACCGCTGCTTTTGGTGCTCGTCTAAAGTCTGTAAGGGCCTTACTTCAATCGAAAGGTCATCCATTCTTTTATGTATTTTGTCTATTTTTTGCATGGGGAGTGAATTTTTATTTAAAATGAATTTGAAGTGGCATTAACATTTCTTAAATGTAACTTGCTGAACCCTGCAGATACCCTGAGTCAGTTATGTTGGTGTGTCTGGCTAATGTAAGGGATGTAACACCAGTTACTTGACAAGTGCCACATTGTCCTGATTTGACACGAGCCCGGGATCCAACCTGGGATCTCTGCTTTCATTAACACATGAACTTCCTCCACCTGCATCCTTACTTGTTGCACTGCTCAGAAGCCAGCTATAGAGAAGTGCATCATGGGCATTTCAAGCTGAGCAGTATGTTTTACCAATTGCCATGGGCCACACTGGTGTGGGTCGACTCTGACATTGTTGTACACGGTTGCTCTGAAGAAAAGCGATGAGATGATCGTATCCTCCAAGTATTTGGACAGTGAGGCATGGTTTTTCTTTGGGAATATGATGACTAAACCCAACCCAAGGACATTGTATGCCTTACATTGATAATTTTCTATGGAAATTGACACCATCTTTAATCTGCCTTAAAGCATTGGAGCTTTTTACTTCCATATCACTTAATATGATATCTTACTCTTCCCCTACTTTGTCATTTCCCTAGCTTGTCAGAACTCCTCCACCAACCAAGTATTTTCTTTGAGCATATTTCTCTGCTGACTAACTTCAGTATGGCTTTACATGAAACTTTCATTTGCTCTTTAAACTGAGTCTTAATTTAAGCATTTTAAATCTGTTGTTGAGCGACTCATCAGCCAGAGTTGCTGGCTAATCCATACATGGATATGGCCTGGAGCTGGGAGGTTTGAGTAGTTGGAAGGAGTGTGTTTGAAAACATCTATGTGTGTTTGTGTCTGTGTGTGTGGCTACAAGTGAGGGTGTGGTCGTGTATTATGGATGTATTATGTATATGGCACCCATATACTCCAGAAATGTGTAGGGTGTACTGGCAGTTGATTTTAGTTTCAGAATTGTGTGCCATGAATGTCATTGTAAATGAGACTAGAATAAATGTTTGAACACTACATTGAACATTTTTATCGTTTTCTACAAACCTATTTTAAGAATATTCAACAACAACAAACCAAATTTGAATACGTTGGGTTCCATGAAAAGTGATATGAAATGATGAAACAAATTCAAGGTTTTTGCTTAAAACACTAAAACAACCACAAATTCTCTGTCTGAATACATTTGACCTCACTGTGAATGATCCAGTTCTTTCCTGCTGTGTGTTGCAACAGGGTTATGTATGGATTGATGTTTGCGTACCTCAGTCATTCTGGCTGGATATGTGTGTGAGTTGTGCCATCAGCGGAACCCTGATGCTCAGCAGTAGTTCTGCTCCAGATAATCTCTGTTCTGTAGCTTGTTGCCAGTTCTGTCTGGCATTCAGCCTGGCACGCTGATCTGGCAACACGGCCCAGCACTGATTCTTTCTGGTTGGCCCAGCACAGATAAAGAAGTCTTGAGAATCACTACCCCCACTCATTTTTTTTAACGGTCTCGACTCTTTAATTTGCAGGCTTATTGTAGTGGTAGTGGAAGGTATGTGCTTTTGGCATTGTGTTGTTTAAAACGTCAGTAATAAAATAAAAAGGAGAAGAACATGACCCTTAACCCCAGGCCCCTGTGGCACAGGTCTACAGCAACAGTACCGGGAGTGCCAGGAGCTGCTGGGGCTCTACCAGCAGTACCTCTCCCAGCAGCAGGAGAAACTCAACCAGTCCATTGCCCAGCTCAGTCACACCCACATAAAGGTACTCCTATTGTTTGTGTGTGAACGTCCATGCACACTTTTGTACATACGATGGTGTTACAGATGTGTCTTTGACAGATGGGGAGGGTATTGGAACCGGTTTTACATACTACAGTCTCCAAACGGTTTACCGTTAATCAGAATGCTGCCAACAAAGACTCACGTACGCATATATATTTTCTTTTTTAAAGACCCCTTCTACAACTTAGACACCACATCAGATATCACAATAATGATAAAAAATGTTTCTTCATATAGCTGAATACAGTAGCACGACCAGTTGTTTTTCTCAAGGTAATCATAGAGATAAGAGTCAACTTCCCTGGCCCCCTGCTCTGAGGATAGATCACTTCATCATCCTCAGTGTCCTACAGTGGGCTTGAGTAATGTGTGTTTGCATGCTCTGTGACCTTACATTGAATTAGTCAGTCTCTCTCTCGTCTTGCTGAAGGTGGGCTTTTCTTTCATTTAAGTGTTTATCTCTCTTGCTTCGGTGACCTTGGTTTCCAGTTGCTCAGCTCAAACTCGCCCGAACGCAATTTGGGCAAAAGATTCCATAGGTCTTTGTTGTCCTTTGTACCTCAGCGGTAATGCAGGCTGAGGTTTAGGTGCATTAGATTAAATTATATAGGGAGCCACATTTTCCTTTCCAGTTTTTTTTCAAGGAAAGTCATATATGAAATAAAATGTCAATAGGAGGAATGTAAACTGATTGGGTCTGTAAAATATATGTTGACAATTTGTTCAACATAGTGGGATCTTGTTCCTGTTAAATTAGTTATTCAAGAGTGGCAATGTAAATCATTTTATTATAAAATACTGATGAAACATCCATCCTTTTGAAAGTAATATGGAAGATCAGTGTTCAGTGGTCCTCCCACTACAATTCCAGTGCTGTTTAATAGGCTGCAGATATAAAGCTTGATTTGAAATAGTCGTTTTGAACTAACATGGTGGTGAAAGAAGACAGGAATGTTCTTGATGATATTGCCTGTGTGGCTCTTATCTCCACAGGCCCCCAGCAGTGAGGGAGGCTCCACCGAGCCTAGCAAGGAAGAGAAGGTCACAGCTTGGGATGGCTCCTACTTGGGTCTGCCCACTCCTGGAGAAACCAGGCCAAATGGAGTTGAAAGGGAAAAAAGGGACGGTAGTGGTGGCAGAGGAACAGTCCCGCCTCTTAGTCCCGCCCCCCCCTCTGCCACCCTCCACTCTGCCACTCCCGCTCCCTACTCCGCCTTCAGTGACCGATCCCATGGACCAGTCAGACATTGTGTCTGCCAAGAAGGAGGGGTCCATAGCGAGCCACGCCCATCGTCCACCCCCAGCAGAAGGGACCACCTGGTCAGTGGAGGGTTTCCCCATAGAAACAACGAAGATCCTCGACTCTGCAACACCAGCCTGCGGAGCCACAATGGGCCAGGTGAAACACCCAAAGACTGCAGAGGTGTTACTGGACCACAGGTGTTGCTGCCCGAAGGGGACCAAGCAGGGGAGGGAGTGGGAGCACAGAGGGCCCTCACTGCACCACTCCTGGGCGGGGAGGACTGGGAGGAGAGGAGGCACCAGCTGCTCTTGCAGAAGATGCAGCTGGAGGTGGAGAGGGAGCGGCTTCAGGCACGGCTGGCTGAGCAGGAAAAGAGACTGATCCGACAAAACCAGCAGCTCCGGCACACGCGCCTTGACTACAACAGGTACTGCATTTCTTTTGAAGCTGTATATAGCGTGCTAGCTAGCTCTTAGTTTTCAAACAATAGAATATGTTTTTTTTATAAACTCGGTCATGTTAAGCAGCTAATTCTCCAGGGATATCCTCTCACTTCTGTCATTCACTTCTTGTGTTCAGAAGAATAAGACTTCTGTATGCTGCACTGTCAGTTGTGGTGCTTTTTGCCCGATGGGTAAGCGTTTTCTCACCGTATTTCGTCAAATATTTGTCTGATTATTTAGCATAATTCTTTGTCCCTTAATTTTGAGGTCAGTCATATTAGTTATTTTTTTCATTGATATAGCAAGTAAAAAAAATATCCATTATCATGTAGCCTATTATTGTGCTGGCAGACACGTCTTCAGACTCTCTATTGAACATTTTATTTGTATGTATAATTTACAATTATCTATTTTTGGCGAGTCCACTATCTGGTCACTATGGACACTGATGCACAACCTTTTCCTCCATTTTTGTATTATCTGCGAAAATATTTTCTGTCGACCCTTCCTATCGTAGCAGCCGAGCCCTATTGTGTTATTGTTCAAATCAAGATTTCTCCATGGCAAAGGCTGGGACCTAAGTTCCAATCATTAATTTTATCATTTAATATTTCACATAGCATTTTTCATTTAAATACATAAACCAATGTAGGATTCTGACAGTGTTAGGTCTTGGCTTTTTGGTCTTCAACAGGTGACGGTGTTTAGGTACTACAGAAAGCTAGTAGTAATGATGGCAGTGTTGATTGTAGAGGTAGGCGAAACAGTCAAATTTTGACAGGGTTGGAGTTCCTTACCCGTATTATTTTGCCTTGTCTGAATCATAAACCACTGTAAGTGTAGCACCCACCCACTCTAGACCTGCTGGTTGAGAGAGCAGGGTGATCAGAACTGGAAGGGCATTAGGTGAGCTTTGTGAGAAATATCTCGATATTAACTGCCCCGAGTCCATTGGGATTTGCTGCTATGAAGCAGGGCCTTAATCACAAATTGGGAAGAACAATTGAATTTAAGAAGTGAACAGGAATAGAAAACTCAAAGTTGACAAGCTATGAAATTGCCAATTCAATAAGCCATAATTTTGCAATCCCTCTACATTCGGAGATAATTTTATATGCCGAGCAACTATTTAACCAAGTGTGCTAAGATCCAGCAGCCCCTCCTCATCCTTTTTGGAACATTCAGCTCTGTAATAAGTCACATTCTAGATTGTGTGCTTTTCTTTTCTGTGGGCTGGGCTTTTTGTGCCTGCCCTTTGTTCCAGGCAGTAAACATAAGAGAAGGGACCAAGGGATGGGGAGGTATTGGGTGAGAATATGTCTGGGGAGTGACCAGGGCCTGGGACATGTCTGCGGTAAATGCGGTCTTTTTTCTGTTGGTTCTTTTCACATCCATGTACTTTTTGTGGCAACTGCTGTGTTCCTGTTTTTTTGTGTTTAATACAAATTATAAGTGTAGTTGCTAATTTCCTAGCCATTGACAGTTGCCTACCGATTGGTTGGCAGAGATAAAGATCCGAAGATTATTTACTTTTATTGCCCTGAAAGTCCACAAAAGTGACAAGTGTTTACAGCTGTGCTCTTCAGTTTGCACACCCTTGCAGAAAATGTGAAATCTTGGCATTGATTTTGAAAATATGACTGGTCATGCAAAAAAACGTGTCTTTCATGTAAGGATAGTGATAATGTGAAGCCTTTTATTATCACATAGTTGTTTGTCTCCTTCAATCATAACAAGAACAGAAATCACCGAAACTGTCCTGATCAAATGTTAACATACCCTTGAATGTTTGACCTTGTTACAGACATGCAGGGTTACACAAACAGGTAAAAATGGCAATTAAAGGTGACTTTTCCACACCTGTGACTTTGAAATTGCAATAAGTGTTTGTGTATAAATGAAGTCAATACGTTTGTTAGCTCTAATGTGGATGCACTGAGCCGGCTGGATACTAAGCCATGGGGAACAGAAAAGAACAGTCAGAAGACCTGTGCAACAAAGTAATGGTACTTTATAAAGATGGAAAGGGATTTTAAAAGATATTCAAGGCCTTGCAAATGCCAGTCAGTACTGTTAAATCACTTATTAAGAAGTGGATAATTCGGGGATCTCTTGATGCCAAGGTTAGGTAGACCAAGAAAGACTTCAGCCAAAACTGTCAGAATTGTATGGGATACAAAGTAAAACCAACAGGTAACCTCAGGAGAAATAAAGGCTGCTCTGGAATTTTTTTTCAAGGAGCACAATATGGCGACACTTGAACAAAAATGTGCTGCATGATCGAGTTGCCACAAAAGAAGCCTGCTTACAATATGTCCGACAGCATCTTGACATTCCTCCGTCTCTGGCGCACTAATTTGGAGTGACAAGACCAAAATAGAGCTTTATGGTCAGGACCATAAGCGCTTTCTTTGGAGGGGTCAACAAGGGCTTATTGAACAGAATACCACCCCCAATGTGAAGCACAGGGAATCTGGGGAAAATTGATGGCAAGATGAATGCAGCATGTTATCAGAAAATACTGGCAGACCATTTGCATTCTTCTGCACAAAAGCTGCACATGGGTGAATCTTGGACTTTCCAGCATGATAATGCACAAGGCCAAGTTCACCCTCCAGTGGTTACACCAGAAGAATGTGAAGTTTCTGGACTGGGTTTTCATTAGTTGTCAGTTATAATCATCTAAATAAAAAGCAATGAACACTTGAAATATATCAGTCTGTGTGGAATGACTGTATACATTATGCAAGTATCGCTTTTTGAATGGAATTACTGAAATAAATCAACTTTTTGATGATATTCTAATTATATGACCAGCACCTGTATATTACCAATTTTCCTATGGTATGCAAACTTTTGAGAACAAATGAGTATGTAAGACAGTTTAAACAAAAAAGATTAGGTAGATGGCATGAAACACAAACATAAACCAGATGTTCACAGCTCTTGGGGCCTGTACTCCATTTTGTCCCTTTTACAGGTTCCAGCAAGCCACCGCTGCCGAACTTGGCCATTCCCTGACCAGACAAGGGGCTGATCCTTTACCCAACGGCCATGCACCGCTCAGGTAGATCTGTGCAGTCAGTCCCTGACTCTCTTGCTCATTCTCTCCATGAAGGGCCTTTTTGGACTTAATGTATGTGTGTATGCAGCGAGATGAGAGGGCGTGATGATGCGGGGAACTTGGCTGAAACGGCACAACCAGAAATACTTCCACAGAAAGACACTCCACCTAGTAAGTGTGTTTAGTGTGTTAGTGCGTGCGTGTGTGTTTAGTGCGTGCGCAAGCCTTAAATCAGCCAGTTCCACTTTCTTGGTTTAGTTTCCTTCCTTGGTGTTCTGACGTTCATTTGATGTTCTCTGTCTGCAGTGCTCTATCATGAGCCCAGGAGGGATATGGCCACCTCCCCCTTGGTTTCCCAAAGTGCTCTCAATGCCACCCCTGTACCGGTGACTCCCACCACCCTAACCAGGACCCCCCATGCACGGTAAGCTTTTTTATCAAGACAGCAGGTTCAACAAGTGTTGTCATTGGTTCTACATTCCCTGTGCAAAAGGTAAAGAACTGTTGTGGTGCGTGATTGTCTTAAACATCCCGAGTAGTGGTTTTCACACAACCCTAACCCTAGTTTTTACTGCAGTGATTTGTTTGTACAACATGTATTCCATTTCCAATTGTACATTGCTGTAGAAATTCCACAATTATTTACTCTACTTCTTTGATGTGTTAATGTAATGTATTTAGACATATTAATAATATTTTATATTAAAATGATGAAAGGTCCTCTTCAAATCTTAAATATTCAGAAAATTGTAATGAAAAGTTAATATGAAATGAACTATGGCAACCGTAGCACATGTCAACCAAATGAAAATTGCAGTATGGGATCAGTACTCGCTAATCTCGAAGTTCCGTCCTTGGAATCAGCAATAAAAAACTGCTATCAATGCAACTCTATCAACACCATTATTGGAATTCATACAATCAACAACTTATGGAGAATTGGTGTAACTTGATATGGTCCTGGAGACCACACACACCCTGAGTGTTGTTCAACAAGCATGCAGATAGTGGAGCAGAGATGGTAATGGGGAAGACAAATTTAGGCATTACATATAATCTAGAGATCCAATTTTACATCACCGTGTTAATAAAAAACATATTTTACAATTTTCTCAACATTTTCTGGGAAAACGGAGTGAATTATGGGAGAAATTCTGCTATATCTCTGTATCAAGGTACCTGCCATTACACCCTAGTGTAGAGACCTGAGACAGAATGAGGTCACTGTTAGACAGTAAAAAAAACTTTGAAGAAGAAATATGTGTATTTTCCGCTTTTCTTCACAATGGACATAAATGCTCCTACTGTTCAGAACAAGTCATTGAATGAAACGATGTCATCTGGTAACTACCACAAACGTAGTGATAAGTGTTAACAAATGGAAGTTTTATGAAGCATTTTATTTAGCCTGAAATTTGGTCCAAAGGAGTAATGCAAAAAACAAGGGTCTCCTTAGATTCATTGCTACATAAGCACCACAGTGAACATACCAGTTGAATCATTTCCTATTAGACAACATGTTTTCAAAACAGTCATTTATGAGAGAACTTTTGCCAAGTTGTTTGACCCATGTGTCTTATGAATTCAAAAGAAATGTAGTGATAGATGCTTAAGGAACTTTAGTGCTGTGATGTGCTACACACATCTTCAAATGTATTCTAGCACCATTAGCATCTCTAACAGTGCAGTGATTTTGTGTACAGTTCAGAAATGGCTTGATGCACTGTGCAGCATGTGCCAGGTGGTTGGTAGGTGAGTACCACAACATATGTCGTTTTGTTCATGATTGAGTTGAAACAGCCTACCAGAGCTGTGTTTAGAAAAGGCAATACCTGGGTTGGGGTGGAGTCGATGATTTTTCCTGTACACTTCCTTGCCTGATGCTTTAATTAGCACCTGATGAGATGCGTTTCTTGAAGTCTGTTGTTGAGTTCCAGATTTTTTTTTTATTATTGTGGTGTATGGATGGATGAGGAATGAAAAAAGGAAGGAAGGCAGACAGTCCAGCATAGCCAGGCCTTAATGTTTGATGGGCTAAATTAAGCTTTCTCCCGGGCTAGTGGCGAGGCTGACAGGAGCCAAGCTGCCTTCCATTAGTCGGCTTAGCAGGGACCCTGCAGCAGGTGTAATTCAACAGTCTTATGTGGGAATGTAATGTATCTCCCGTTCTCCTGCTCTCTATCTGCTTCTAATAATGATAGACGAGAGGCAGAAATAGAGGTGGACAAAGAGAGGGAGATGTGGGGAGAAGAGAGAAAAACATATTATCTTGAGGAACACTCGATGAAAATAAAAGGAAATGCATTACTACCCCCTTCCCCACATCTTCCATAGAAGGGAAGTCATGTGACAGGGTTGTGTTCTCTCTCATGTCTGAATGTCTTGCGTTTGAATAGAAAGTGAATACTTTGACTTTGTTTCTTCCTTGTTCTTTCTGGCAAGTGTGTTATTGTTTTTCCATATGAATATCAAAATGTTCTTCCCTTCGGGTGGCAACATGGACAAAATCTAAATCTAGCATGAAGTCAAAAGGCAGCTTGTCTCTGACTCAAGCCAGAAGAAATATTATTCACAATGTGCTGAGAAATAGTAGTAAATCTAACCAATTCAGTACTGTCCAAGTTACTACCAGTATGCCACGTGCACATTCTCAAGCAGTAATAATTCAAACCCTATAAACTTAAGCAGATGGCCATTAAAAGCACAACCAGGGAAAGCATACATACAGATCATTATAACTGAAATTTGAATACATTTCAAATTGAGATTTGCTCTTAAAAATTCTTGCATTTTTCATGGTTAAACTTTATGCTCAAGCCTGACTGTATTTTTAGGCCAGGTAAACTGCATGTTTATGAAATGCATGTATTTAATGTAAACCAAAATGAGATATAAAGTATGTGGAACAGAAAATTGACCTGTGTTTTGTAAAAGGTTCCATTGCCATTATAATATTTAGAGCTGAAGTTTGCCTAAATAAAATGCTGGGAAAATGGAGCATTCCTAAAACGATTCATTTAGCAGCGTTTGTTTTTTAAGAGGGAAAATCTGCATTAGCTGTGTTAACAAGAATACAATTTCAGGAAATCATGCCTTCAAAAAGTCACACTTACCCCATTAAAGAGCAGTCATGATTCAGTAATTAAATCGTTATTGGATGCTTAAAGTCTGTTAGGTTACAGGCAAAGTGTCCGTCTCTCTCATATTTATGTGTGATGTGTATATATATATATATATATATGTATAAAAAACTAGGTCTAAACTCCACTTGCTGTGTTTGGAGGAAGAACGATGAGTACTTCAAGAATATAATGCAAATGCATTTTATTGCATGGCATAAGTATTTGATACGTCAGAAATGCAGAACTTAATATTTGGTACAGAAACCTTTGTTTTTAATCACAGAGACCATGAGTGTCCTGTAGTTCTTGACCAGGTTTGTACACACTGCAGCAGGGATTTTGGCCCACTCCTCCATACAGACCTTCCCCAGATCCTTCAGGTTTCGGGGCTGTCGCTGGGCAATACAGACTTTCAGCTCCCTCCAAAGATTTTCTATTGGGTTCAGGTCTGGAGACTGGCTAGGCCTCTCCGGGACCTTTAGATGCTTCTTACAGAGTCACTCCTTTTGCCCTGGCTGTGTGTTTCGGGTCATTGTCATGCTGGAACACCCAGCCACGTCCCATCTTCAATGCTCTTACTGGGGGAAGGAGGTTGTTGGCCAAGATCTCGTGATACATGGCCCCATCTATCCTCCCCTCAATAGGGTGCAGTCGTCATGTCCCCTTTGCAGAAAAGCATCCCAAAGAATGACGTTTCCACCTCCATGCTTCAAGGTTGGGATGGTGTTCTTGCACAATTTTTGTCTCATCAGACCGCATGACCTCCCATTCCTCTGGATAATCCAGATGGTCATTGGCAAACTTCAGACGGGCCTAGACATGCGCTGGCTTGAGCAGGGGGACCTTGTGCATGCTGCAGGATTTTAACCCAAGGCGGCGTAGTGTGTTAATAATGGTTTTCTTTGAGATTGTGGACCCAGCTCTCTTCAGGTCATTGACCAGGCCCTGCCGTGTAGTTCTGGGCTGATCCCTCACCTTCCTCATGATCATTGATGCCCCACAAGGTGAGATCTTGCATGGATCTCACCTCAGACAAAGATGCCCCAGACCAAGGGAGGTTGACCGTCATCTTGAACTTCTTCCATTTTCTAATAATTGCGCCAACAGTTGTTGCCTTCTCACCAAGCTGCTTGTCTATTGTCCTGTAGCCCATCCCAACCTTGTGCAGGTCTACAAATTTATCCCTGATGTCCTTACACAGCTGTCTGGTCTTGGCCATTGTGGAGAGGTTGGAGTCACTTTGATTGTGTGGACAGGTGTCTTTTATACAGGTAATGAGTTCAAACAGTTGCAGTTAATACAGGTAATGAGTGGAGAACAGGAGGGCTTCTTAAAGAAAAAGTAACAGATCTGTGAGAGCCGTAATTCTTGTTGGTAGGTGATCTAATACTTATTTTATTCAATAAAATGATAATTAATTATTTAAAAAATCATACAATGTGATTTTCTGGATTTTTGTATTCGATTCTGTCTCTCACAGTTAGTGTACCTATGGTAAAAATGACCAACCTCTACAAGTAGGAAAACCTGCAAAATCAGCAGTGTATAAACTACTTGTTCTCCCCACTATATATATATTACACACACACATCATGTAACTTATAATTCAAATCTTAACTGAGTTGAGATATAGCTCTACATTTTGTCTCATTTCTTTTTGGGGAAGATATTATTTTTGGGATAAAATGCGTATGCATGAAAACATTCAGCATTAGGGTAATGCAAGCTACAGAAAGCTTTCATCTGCACTTGTTCTGGATCAGGAATTAAATAAATCAGTTTTAGACTCCAATTCCAAACATGACTCTTAACGTGAGTCACTGTTTAAGTATTCAGAGTGGTAATTTGAGACATGCCACAGTACACTGCAAGCAAGCACAAGGAGCAAAGCGAGGCTTGCTTGGGCATTGTTGTTCAAAACAAATATCTGCTAAACCATTGCTGAGAAGACTGATGCACCAAAATATCTTTCAGTCCAATAAAACTACATTGACAAATTCCAAAAAACACCCGGCACCAATTGAAAGGTTTGTTATTGTATTTGACGCTTCTAACGATCAACACCTAATGAAAATATAAGTTGATTTAGTTGTTGCCGTAATATAATTACACATTGCTGCAGTGGTGATGGACGTAGAAATATTTTTTTGCTCACCTGATTATTTTCATAGATTGATAGAATGAATGCTTTGGTTGACATCTGAACAACAATTTAGTAGGGTAGCTAGCTAAGAACATCTGTGTGACCTTTCCAGGCAATTCTTGAATCTTTTACTTGGCAAATAAAAAGGGGAAAAAAACGTCACTGCATATAGATCACAGTTAAAATTAGCATAATTTCAGGTGATTTATCTTTATTGGTTTAAATGGAATACAGCAACCCTTCTCATTCTTCATGATATATTTGATCACTACTGATGGCTTTGCTGTGCATGTGAAAAGTGGAGAACATGCTTTGTTTCCTGACTGGAATAGCTTGATCAAATGTGTAAAACATAAAATTGGGTTGATTGTGATCTCAACAGTATAATATCAACCTTGTCTTGAGCATTCCAATGGAGTATGTTGTTAGTTGATCATGTCTTTGAAGGTGATACATACACTCTGACCAAAACAACAAGGACATTCATACTTAGTTTTTTGTGTTGTATAGTGTTTAACAAAACATTAGTGTTTGTTATCATAAAAATTTCAGTCAGACATCTTTCCAGCTCTTCTGGACAATACAAATGTACAAGTGGCTTTTGTTTAAAATCGTACGGCTGTTTGGACAAGCCAAATATGACATTTCATTCAAATTTATTAAGGAAGCCATTTTTATACCAGCAATTGTCACAAAGTGCTTTTACAGATACCCAGCCTGAAATTCCAAAGAGCAAACACCAACAAAGACAAAATAACCAATAGTTACCACAAAACAAAAACCTGTACTTTCTCTAATGAGGAAATGTAGAGATAAAACACCCTTTTTACACTTACAATAGGCCAGTGCTGCAGCCCCTCAACATATTCCACTCTTACCTGCCCTTTAATCCAGACAACTCCAAACCCTAGTAATGCAGCTTCTTAGGCTAACAAGCACCAGAGTGTGCTTTCGTGTGTATGGGCATATCTTTAGTGTTGTCCGCTGTCCAGTAGCAGCTTGTTGCATTATTTAAAGGCAGCCAATCTTGTGTGCAGAAGGCATCAATGAACCGTGTCATTTTAAGGGTTTCTTGACGGACCTGCGCCCTTGTGGCCCCTTAAAGCTGGAATCCTTAAGTTATCCTGTCACGTTTGTCTGCGATATTACTACAGCAAAGCAGTTATTTACTGCTTGGCCCTTCCCAGTGCTCTATGGATTTTGATTGACAGCCATTCTGAACTAATGCACTGGCCTTAACACAAAGTTTTCTCAGTATGCAGAATGTTGTATGCCAGAATGGCCAGGTGCTTTGTGAATGTGCAAAACAATAATGTACAACATGTTTATTTACACTGACATTTTTTATGTCCTGTTACCCCTTGACATTTCCTTAATAAATTAATACTACACACTGTCCTTGAACAATCTTATTATAACAAGCAGAATTGTTGTAAAAATCTGTTCTCTTAGGCCCTCCTGATGGTAGGCAATATGGTATGTTCCGCTGTTGAAGGTTCTAACCGTTAAAGGTACCCTGTGGTGTTCATAATCACCTTGATGATTGCCTTGAAACTGAAATTAAAATACCTAAAAAAATAAGAGTCGATTTTATTGGGGGAGAATAGGTAAATTGTTGAAAATACAATGCATGCTGTAATTAGCTATACTATTTCATTAACAGAGAGCAGGGCCCACTATTTATGTGAATCTTATAATTAAATTTAAACAATTACCCTTTAGCTGCAGGAGCTGTGTTTATTTTTCCCTGTTCTGATATGAAAATGAACACTGTTGGACAATGGCTTAATCGCTGATGGTTTCAGATAAAAAGTTGCTATGCTAAGCAAACAGCTAGCCTACAGACGTTTGTTAAGAAAAACTACACTCCTATCTTCTCATTCTCCACACCAATACATATCGCACTGGGATGATGGGTCTCTCGCCATCCAGCAGACTCTTCGGTGGACTGGCCATTGCTCTCTAGGCGTCCCAAAAGGATCTCCCTAAGAGACTATAGCTGGTGGATTGTTCATGAATGAGTAACAGGATGCTTCTCTGGACCCTGCTTACCAGTAATGGGAACACATTTGTCTGTTGGGTGTGGCCATGATGGGGTGCTGGTTCAAATTATGTGCGTGAAATCTGAAGCTCAGACTGCGACTTGCTGTGTAAATGTTTTTGTCTCAGGCCTAATTCCATCATATTGCTGTTGTGGGATCGACTTTTAGTTGCTTTTGGTCTCTGTACCTGTAGCTAATGTGTCTGTCCAAGGATGTGGGCATGTCCTTTGTAGACAACTTTAGACTCATTTTGGAAAAGGCCATACTACTTTGTTGAATTCATCTGGGTGAAAATTGCCGGCTTGCTGTCGTCACGCACTCCCCATACCCACGCACTCTCCCACTGGCGTGCACACACAGTCATTTACCCACTAACTGTTATTGACAGGTAGAAAGAGGGCAAAGGAAGATTTACTAACCTTAAGGTTCCCCAGCACTATTATCTTTTTTTCTCTTCAAGGTGCACACACAAACCCACATGTACATTCAATTTATCGACACACATTAGAAAACAACTATGGATGGAAAACTACAGTGTTCATTCGTTCTGTAGCAATTAAAGCAACACAAGTATACTTCCACACATGCCAAAGATCACATGGGTGTCTACCATTGACCCTCAATCTCTGAAGCGTGCAGATGCAAATCGATTCTGCTTAAAACGAGCAGAGAATTAGGTTATCAACATCAGCAGAGCATGCTTTAAGAATTCATGTTTTGTATCTAAAATGCACTCGTCCAACTGTGTGTACACTGAATAATTTATCAAGCAGCCAGACTGAAGGATTGAATCTCTATTAGCTTAATCTCCCGCTTTGGTTTATTTATTTCTTCCCTCATTCTTATTCTGAAAAGAAGGCCCCCATGCATGCTTGCTCTTTCACCTGTAACATATCATGCCCTTCTGCCTCTCCACCCCAAAGCCTTAGGCTGCTGGTTATTTTCTGGTTGCTGTGGACACTACAGAAAAATGTTTAATGTTGTTAACAGTTGATTTGTGCAGAGCTATCCATTCTTATTTTGAATAGCTTAACTATGTCCTCTCTCATTCTGAATAGACTGCTGTATAATAAAAATATATTATACCAAAATAAGTAAATAAATGTTGAGCCCCATTGTTACCGTCCATCTTTCACAGAGAGCGCTGGATTAGGCATACTGTCAAAAATGAAATTTTCCCTGGCAAAGTTAAGGCTAACATCTTAATCTTAAAATACAAAAGAAATATTTAAATATGTCCTAACAGGCTACACTTTTACAATTTCTAAATAACGTAACATTTATTATTTGGTCTGTTGTACAAAATAAAGTCATGTTTCTTGCTAGAAAAACTATCCCTGTCTGGCTTCAGAGTTGCCCTGTGGCAGGTGACAATGTTGCCACCTGTGCTTAAAGCTCTCTCTGAGGGGGGGCTTGTGGCAGACATGCAAAGGTGCTTCTTTGCCAAATTTCCAATATGTGGGAGGTTTGCCTCATGGGCTTGTAACCATTCCAAAATGTTTGCCTGAAAGTAAGCATCTGGTGACAAAAGGACTTTTCTAAATCCCATGTCAATTTCCTCCTGTTTTGTAAGGCCTGATGTGCGTGTTTCAGTTGTCCAGGATTGTCTTTGTCTTTTCTGCTGGTTCTCATGGAGCAGTGTCTGCGATTGGCTGCTCCATGAGAGGCTGTTGGACAATCACCAATGTCATGCTCCTCCCTACCTTTGACTTTTATGGACATAATCTGGCATAGTGGATTTTAAAGGTAGGATCCACAAGAGAGGATATGTCTTGGATTATGTTGACTGTGTCTTCACTATAATTTTTCTCAGTGATATAATAAGGGACAGTGGTTTTAATGGTCCATTTTAGCTCCACCTCTCCAGGTTTGAAAAGTGTGTTTTTGAACTGGCTGAGTACTGGTTTCATATATGACACACTAACATTATCATTCCCAGAAAGAGCATCAGTAAAATCCAAAAGAGGATTCAGTGCTTTGGGCACTGATTCGAGGATCTCCAGGTCTTGCCAAGTGGGCACCTGGTGCCTGGACTTATCTGTTGAGAGAACTTGATTGATGGCCTTCTCTTGCTCGAAGAACCGACAAATCGTCTTTTGTCATGAGCCCCTTTTGGTTGGTGAATCTTATCATCTGGTGCTTGGGCAGGTTGAGTTTTTCTTGTAGCTTTGCCAGCTCTCATCTTTTTCCAGCTTTTTGTAAAGGCAGTGACAACTTTCTTGCACACTCCAGCTGCTCAGACAATATAGGAATAATATCGTGATATTCTGCACTTCTCTCTGGGGAGAATGGTAACTCATAATATTATGCATTTCTTAGTGGTATTAGATATTTTTAATTTTATAAATGTTTTACTACAATACCAATATTGTTTTTATTGCTATTTGCACACATAAATTAGAACAAAAGTAAAAACAAAAACAATATTTCTACAACCCAGCCACAAGTTCACCCCTTTTTTGTCTTACATATTTGGATGTATGAATGTCATCTTTACTTCAACACTTGCCAGATAAAGATAACCTAATTTAACAAATAGCAAAGATTATGCATTGCCATCAGTTATTCATCAAAAATCTGCAAGACTGTTCATAGCGCTAGTGTTGCCCCCTTCTGAAATAACATTACATAGCCTTTTCTTGTAACCGCGCTTACATCAATACATTTTTGGATTTTTTTTGCCCATTACTCTTAACAGTACTAATTCAGCTGTTTCATTCGAATGCTTTCATTTTGTTGGGATTGAGATCGGGTCTTTGACTTTTCATAATTCCCTTATTTTTTGCCATTCTGTTGTAACTTTTCTTGTGGGTTTTAGATCATTTGTCCTGTTGCAAGATCCATTTTTGGTTCAACTTCAGCTTTTTGACAGATCCATTACATTTGAGTCCAGTACTATACATTCCTTGGTATTGTGCTGGGTTCTTAAAAACATCTATGGGCATCTTTCCATCAGCTCTTGGCCTGAATAAGATTGGACTACCTGTCCTATGTAGACATCCAGTGGTCTTAACTTTTCTCCATTTGTAAATGATCCTTACCACACCGTTAACAGTTCTCCTGAGAATATTGGATAGGTCTTTATCTTGACACTCCATAATTTCACATTATGGAAGACTGGGCTTTATTTTCTTATCATTTTAAATTATTTTAGATTCCAATTTTAGCCATTGTATGTGATGTAAAGGTAGGGGTATACAAGCTTTTATCAGAATAAGGCAGTTGCATTTCTGTTTTAATTGCATGAATGTTTTTAACGTTACATTTTTGTTTGTGTGATTTGTAGAATTTAGTTATCTTTATCATTGGCTCAGTTTTGTCCAAGAAGATGAATTTTTTCTTTGAAAGGCCTAGTGGACAGGACCCTAAGTTTAATGTGTGTGCAAAACAGCCAATGTGAAAACGCTTCATCAATGCCTCAACATCATATAAGCAGCACTGTCCGTCATGATGTCTGGTTCCTTCTAACCTCCCACTCATTTAACATCTCTGAAGAGAAAATGCATAGATATATTAAAATGATTTCTGATTATCCAAACAAAACTCCCGTTCAGTCTCAGCATTTAGGTTGGATATGTCAGTTTATAAATGTTCAGTTGAATTTTCCACAGGTGGTCTCATTCAAATTCTAGAGGGATCTCATGGATAGTCTCCAAGACAGGATAAAAAAAAAGTAAAATCTAATTGGAAATATGTGCCAACTAACTACAATTCTTCATTCACCAGAATGCATGTTCCTATTTTCTCCAAGTTTTTTTCAAATGTAAAGGTCAAGTCCCTCGTCATTCCTGTATTGTACATTTTAATGCTTTTTTTAAATTAAGAATTTATTCAACATTTTCATTTCAGGTTGGACTCCTCCTTGATTGACTTATTGCAGGTCTTCAGTCCGATCTCTGGGCCTGAGCAAAACAGACCAACCTCCCAGCGAGTATATCATGCCCGATGTCCACCCCCCTTAAGTACCCCCAAGCCAGCCCGACAAACTCTTCTCCCCCATCCTGGCCGCTACTTGGCCCCTGAACAGGATCTGGAAGAGAGTCAGATACTGGATGAGATCTTCTTCATTTGCTAAGGCAGGGGTGATGAAAGAAAATGCTAAAATAGTGTTTAATCATTTACTTAATGTTCACGTTTGACACTTAAAACCGGTGCCTTTGGTTTTTCTTACATTTTATTCTAGAATTTCCAAATAAATCATGATTTTGTTTATTTTTCTATTAGATTTTTGTATTGTGGCTGTATTTTAAATTGATTGTAAATAAACATATTTAAGGTTTGTGCAGTGATCCACACATTTTCTGGTCTCCCACAAAGTAGTGTGTCTCTATTCTCATTACTAAATGGTGACATTCTGAGAAAGCTTCTGTTTTTCGACTAATGAACTGGGTTACATTTCAGATATACACATTTTTTTTTAATAAAAAATGTAATGTTGAGGATGTATACAAGGTACAAATTGAGTATAGTGAATCTAGCTCACGCTTTGTTTGTCTAAATTAAATTCCGTTGTCAGGACTCCCACAATGCTTCAATAAATTGACATAGAAAGCATTCACAAGAATGGTTTGTTAATAAACTACCTCTTTTGATACAATGATACATTTGCCCAAGAAGGGCAAATGTCTTTGACTGACTGACCAGCCAACCATTGTAAAATCACATAGTCATTAGAGGTGCAGTCTGCCACCCAGGAGAATGGATATCAAATCTGGCCAGAGACAGAAATTAGGATTAGTTGAGGATAAACTAAAAGTACACTGGCTAAAAGCTTCAGTACCTACACAAAGTATGCCAGTAAAATGACTGTTTATTGTAATGTGTTTCAATGGAGGAACTACAACCGACATGTCAAACATAAATCTCTTAAGTGTTGGACTGTCTTGTGGCATGTTGCTCTCTCACCCAGGAAGAGCAGTTTAGAGCAGGGGCTAAGAAATATTTATCTCCCAAATAATCTGCTTGATAGGATTGTGTGAAGAAATTAGTTAAATAAGAGAAAAGTTAACAAGAATGTTGATTTACACATGTATTATATGTAATATAGTTTTCCTATCACGGATGTTCTTAGAGTTGTAGAGAGACAATCAGGATGTTTCCAGTGACGTGCGGTGAGGTACAAGTCAGAGTAGGCAACTACAAATACACAAGACTGTAAATGTAAAACATCTGTGAGGCAAAATGTAAAAAAACTAGAATACAAATAATGTTATGATAGCAAAAGAAGCAAGTACATAGGAAACATTATTACAAATATTGCAGGAAAATAAATGGAATGTAACAATCATAGATGTTGCATACACAAGATGTAAGGTATGAGGACATTTAGTCACTTTCTCCAAGATATTAGCGTAGCGATTTCAGAGAAATCTGAAAATAAAATGAAAACGAACCAGGCTGACCTAGTTAAGCCGGCCAGCAATTAGAAGGGATGAATGTTGTTGCCCTCGCTGGATTCGAAGCGGGTCTTTTATGTGATAGGCTGTGTCTCTAAGCACTACATCTCCAAACTTCACGTGTCCGGAGTGTCGATATAGTTCTGCATTATTAAACAAATTAGTCAAAACTAGTTCCCTACATTAGATAACATCCAAACCAATAACAGGTTTGCTACATTACATTCAATGTTTTTAATTGAAGATTACTCTGGGTGGCTAGCTATACAGTAGTGAAAACAATGACTCCAATCACTCCATAGCTGGTTCCACTACGCTACCTGAACTACACCTTGTAACTCGCAATCGAGAGGAATGTGGTTGTTGCCGTTGCAGTTCATCCATCACAACACAACAATAAAGTATTGATTTAGGCTTACTATAAGGTAGCTACTGAAGCTTGTTGCCAGCGAAGTTTTGGTTGTGCAGTACCTATAATGAAAACAATGTATGCCAGTATTGAGCCTGATTAGTATACTACCTCGTCATAAAATTGCATCTTGACAATAGATCATTTTGTCACTCATTAACATCACACCAAGTTTGAATATTTAGCAAGACCATTAAGCATTGTGTTAAACTGATTAAGATTTCTAATTAAGTTAAACTCCACCACAAACAGCATCTATGAACTGTATGGCTTTAGCCATTGGATGTTTAATAGCTTAATAGCCTGTAATAGGCCTACTAGTATCTACTTACTACTTGGAATAGTCATAAAAATTTAGAAATTGCTAGCGAAACTGAAGATGAACTTTACACTGCCAAAGCTATTTCATCCATGAATACTTTGTTCTGTCCGTAGGGAGGACCAAACAGCAGTTGTCAAGATGGTAGTTTGCATCTCTAACCACAAAGCTATTCAACAGCATATGAGGTTTCCATTGTTTTCATTCTCATAAAAATCGTATGTCTTTTTGAGTAAAGGAATACTTGATGTTTACAAATCTAAAAATACAACGGGCCAAGTTGCGCCAGAAGCGGGACATCTCACAATAAAAAAATAGGTGCAAAATAATTTCTACTTCCTGTTTACAGAAGGTGCATTTATTATCAGTGTTAAGACAATTTGCAATAAAAGGGTTCACATGGGAAATCATATGGAGTATATACAGAAATTGACTTCCCTAATCTTATCTGTAATACAAAATTAATATGGCAATAACCATGTATTTTCCCAACTGATGTCCATTATAAAGGATTTCTACTTTAATTTGGCTCTGGGAATTATTTTGTTTTTGTTATGGAAAATATGATTTATTAGATAATCTTTTTCCTATTTTCGTGATAAAGTCTCAAAGTGCTGTCCCATTACTATTTATAGCATATTGAGCCCTTGCAGCCTCTTGCACTCAAATCACTTACCAGACAGGGTTTTTCCTGGCTCAGAATGGGCCTTTGGGTGGTGACTACGCACGACAGTAAGCCTGATTGGTCCACGTACAGCAGTGGTAATGAGTTACCTTATGACAGAAATCCATGCATTTTCATGTTATTTCTTACCTTTTAATAACCAAAAATGTCTAACACAGTTGAATAAATGAAATCCCATTAACAAAACTGGTTGAAAAAAATGATTGTAATACAACATTGGAAGAACATTGGTGTTTGAGGGACAGTGGTGTGGGGTTGGGAGAGGCAGTCGGTTGCAGAGGTCACATCCTGCAACAGAGCATTTCACCCTCTTTATATTAACTAAATAAAAAGATCTGAGGCCACAGTAGTCTTTAGGTACGATATTACCTAAAATCAAATCTTTACTGTGTTAATTAATTACCTTCATTACAATTAATGAACGATTTCGATTTGTTTTATTTTTGCTTTGTTTTGTAATGTGAAGTTTACATTGTAACATTGTAATAACAAGCACAATGCAACATGAGAAAGGTGATAAATGATTTTTTTTGTCACAGTATTTATTAAGTGCGCGGAAGTAAAATATATATAGCACCTTTTTAACCACATGTATGGTATAGCAACTTTTTAACCATGTAAACCACAAGTGCTTAACAAGAACATCAGAACAGAAAATAAAACGAGATTTAAAAAAGTCAAAAACATAGACATCATCATTTGACACAGAAACAAACACAAAGAATATAGCAGTCACCACCCAGATATCCCCAATTATTGAATATTATAGCATTGTGTCTGTTAAGCTGATGTGCACTTACCTTGCCTGTGTCCAAAACGCTGCTGCCGTGCCCATCCATTAAGCTGTGTAGCTTTGACAACATTAGAGCCATTGTCTGGCGTTATGGCCACGAGGTTCTCTTCCGTGAGTTCTCACCCATAAACCATATCTCTCAGGCCCTGTTCCAATTTTCTCTGACTTATGATAGACTGGAAAATATGCCGTCTCAAGGCATCTGCTGCGCAGCTTCCAATCGTCGTCAATGTAGTGCAAAGTAAAGCTCAAGTATGGGTCTATTGTCCTACTTGGCCAGAAATCAGTTGTGGCTGCCACCTTTTTACGACATATTTTGTACATGCTGGGCAGCGCAGTTTAGGAAAAATATGGTCGCGATGGCACAGTGTATCGTCAGTCGAGTTTTAACGAGGTGTGTTTAAACCCACTGCGCTCCTCTGTACCTATGGGAACCATATCCTTCGTGATGTAGTAACAAATGGAGTCAGTTATTTATTTCCATCTCCTTGAATTCTTTTCATAATGTGTAGTATTTGGAATTGCTTATCGACACTTGCTTTGTGTAGGCACTTGTTGTTCTCTTTTTGAGCCATACGCAGTTCATATTCGGTAACAGTTTTTCTGTAGTGTTTACATTTGACTTAATTTGTTAGGTGTCATCTTTACTGAAGGCAAAATCTGTCAAAATGACGCACACTGTATTTTTCTTTCGGAAAGTTCTCCATATTACTTCCAAACGAAATAACCGACATGGGAAAATTACTTCGGTTAGAGTATCTCATTAGCCGTGGGTTTATGTACTGCTTGTTCAACAGTTGTTTGATTAATTGCTATTAAACACATTCGGAGAGGATTTGAAATGCTATTTTCCTTTTGGCGCAGGTTATTTTCCTTTGGCGCTCTCTAAAACCTCTTTGGTGGGGTGCTAAAAATTCCTCTATTCAGAAAAAAACCTGCCAGGTGACATCAGTTAAGACTGTGAGGGTTCAAATACCCATTGAAAATGAATTGTATCTACCCGAGGCAGCAGGCACGCCGGATAAGTGGACGTGCACTGTTACTTAGGAACAGTGTTGCCAGTTTAGGCAAACATTTCCAGACCAACGACTGCTCAAAACCAGCCTTTAATGCCTGAAAACCAGCCGATCTTTTGTGGGTATGCAATATTGACTATTTTATAAGTGAACCCCTTCTCACCACCCACCCGTCCAGGAACAAAAATTATGATTCGGTATTTACGCATATAAAGCCGCTGATTCTAACGTAGTTGACAAGTAATGTTCACAACAAGCCCAAAAACCTGCCACCCACAACCAAATAATTTTTCCATGTACCAGGTTTCGGATTGGCACTAGAAAAGAGTATTGGCCACTTCTAGATTTTATTGACAGTAAACCAAACAATCACCTGCAAACCCCACAAAAAATAATCTCAAACGCAATTTTTTCTATCCAACCCTATCTGTGTATTGACCCTCCCAGGCCCATTTCTGCCCGCACACTGTCATAAAAAATAACCCAATTAATTGGAAATCATCCCACCTGGCAACACGGGCCACTCCTGATAACAGAGCAGGCATAGACTTGGAAAATGAGGTTCCGGAAGTAAATTATCCATTGTTTTGAAACAATTTGAATATCCATGTGCTGGTAATTGTTTGTAAATGTTTCAACCTCTGTGCTGAGAAATGTGAGCTTTACCATCAGTTCTGTTTTTCTAACAGACCAAAAACTGTACGAACCTATAAGTCTTAGTGGCACCGACGCAATACAATGTTTTTTTGACACTTGTTGGATCGCATATTGACGGTGGCTGCAACCTGTGTTTGCTAATGGATGCACTCGTTTATTTCTGGGATGAGGAGAAAAGTGTCAGTCTTGGTGAAAACCTATATAAATCAGGGCATGTGGAGCATTGTAGTCTTTTTGAAGGCCAACTTATTGGTTTTATCAGGGCCAGTACGAGGGACAAGGCATACAATGCGTCGTGAGCTTAGCCCGAGAATGCCTGTTCAGTATACTGACATGTTCCATTTCTTTTAACTAGGTTCGACACTGTATATATGCAATACGTTATATACAGTAATTCGAAAATCACATTTTGTTTCAACTGCATTCAAGTATTCTACTTATCCAATCTGGATTACTTGAAATGTTGAATTTCATCAGCAATGTTGTATATTAAAAAATTCATATTGAGAGAACACTAATGATCATGGTCATCTTCACTAGAAGTAGGAAACATCATTTAGCCTCATTGTTCATTGATTTGCAATTACTCACTCCATTGCCACGAGTACACAAAACACAGAATCATGGCAGTGTATTGTATATAACTATACAGCTAGTTAGTAGCTTCCCAACGTCAGTGTTTGCACACCGGATTTATGGGCGTGCTATATGAGGAAATAACCAGGTGTCTTATATTTGGTTGGGGATTGGACACTACAGAACACAACATTTGATGGGGTAAGTAGTTCTTTTCCCAGTCATTCACCAAAAGGTACACAGTCTTGAACCCTTTACTTTTTATAATATATCAACATTTTGCAATAGTGATTTACGAGTTTTTAAGGGATGGTTAACTTGATAGCTTTGCAGACTTTTTGAATATTGCAAGCACCCATAACTTGTCCTCCTTTGAAACGTCTATGGTAAAAATGAATGGGTCACATGAAACTAAGATGGCGGTTTCATTATCCTAGTCTATTAGCATCCATACTTCAAAACTCCATTTTTTACCTTCTTATTATTTGGTGGTATTTTGTGCAGCAGTGATGTTCCAGAAAAAGGAGAAACCATAAAAAGGAGATGGAATACATTGTTTATGCATCAATTGTAGTGTAGAAATGTATGATAAAATACTTAACTTCATATAGCATTTTTTCAATCAATGAACAAGGAAGCTAGCCAGGCCAAACTTTACATGATCAGAATTCTTAACTTAACAGCCTCAGCTAGTTTGCTACAGTCAATTATGAATCGCAACACTATTATTTTACTGAACAGTAATAACTAGTGGTTAACGTTTATTGTGAAATAATGACCTGCTTTTGCCAACTTGATAGACACCCACTTAACCCTGTAAAAATCCCCCTCTTTCCCACCACCAACGTACCCCTGGACCATCACATTGCCTGCACCATGTTTGACAGATGGCGTCAAGCACTCCTCTAGCATATTTTCATTTGGTCTGTGTCTCACAAATGTTCTACTTTGTGATCCAAACTTTGATTTGTCTGTCCGTAACACTTCCTCTGTCCAGTGTCTGTATTCTTTTGCCCAGCTCAATATTTGCCTTTTATTGGCCAGTCAGATATGGCCTTTTCTTTGCAACTCTGCCCAGAAGTCCAGCATCCCGGAGTCACCTCTTCACTGTTGACATTGAGACTGGTGTTTTTTACGGGTACTATTTAATGAAGCTGCCAGTTGATAACCTGTCAGGAATCTCTTTCACAAGTAGACACTAATGTATTTGTCCTCTTGCTCAATTGTGTACCGGGGCCTCCCACTCCTCTTTCTATTTTGGTTAGAGCCAGTTTGCACTGTTTTGCAAAGGAGGTAGTACACAACATTGTACAACATTTTCAGTTTCTTAGCAATTTCTCGCTAGGCGGCTAGCTAGTTGTGTCACCAGGAAGCATCTCTTGATCTTCCATGTCTGCTCACAGCAAATGGATTGGGAAAGTGGAAACTTGTCTCCTTGCCCAGGCAAGCTATACACTGCTCCTCAAGAAAGTGGAAAGAAGACGGAGAGATGAACATCACTCAATACGATTCATAAGTTAAAGCATATAGATTTGGCAAAGAAATAGATTTTTCAAAGGTTTTATGGACAAAAAATGAGAATGACTCTTGATGGACCAGATGGATGGGCCCGTGACTGGATCACTAATGGACACTGCATTACTACGAGTCATGTGCCAGCAAGGTGGAGGAGGGATACTGGTATGGGGTGCTAACATTAAGTACGAGGTAGTTGGACCGTTTTGGGTTGAAGATGGACTGAAACTCAATTCCCATACCTATAGTACTGCCAGTTTCTGGAAGATACTTTCTTCAGGCAGTGGTACAGGAAGAAGTCCTCAGCATTCAAGATGGCCATGATCTTAATGCAGCACAATGCTCCATCACATGCATCCAAGTACTCCACTGTTGGCTAGCAAGCAAGGGCTTCAAAGATCCCTGAATAATGACCTGGCCCCCTTCCTCACCTGACTTAAATCCTGTTGAGAATTTGTGGGCCCTTCTCAAATGTGAGATGTACAGTCAGGGAAGACAATGCACTGCTTTGAACAGCATTTGTGAGGCTGTGGTTGCTGCTTCAGTAAAAGTTGATTGTAAACAGATGAAGAAACTGACAGACTCCATGATAAAGGCAAATGGCAGGTATTGCAAAGAAGGGTGGCTATATTGGACATTGGATATTTTTGAAAATACACTAATTTTAATTAATTTTAATTTTATGTTACTTATTTGTTCCACTTACTTAAACTTTAACAATAAACAAGATCGTTGGGAGAAATTATTTTAGTAATTTAGTTGCCTAATAAATCTGCACACTTATATATTCCCCTGAGAAAGATCAAAACTCACTTCTCCTTTGTTAAACATTCAGGTTTGAGATTCTATGATATTTTGGATTCACATAAAGCAATTAGATTGTTCAACAATAAAATAAATCATGTGCCTAATAATTGTGCATGCAGGGTATATTTGTTATTATAACCAAAACCTGAATGCATCGCCACGTGCACTAATTTACATAGAGGAACTGTGAGAGGCAGCTACAAAAATCGTGCAAGTTGAGAATACATACAAATGGAACTGTGTAATATTAAATTGGGCAAATTGTAGCAGGGTTTTTAATAAAAAACAGTCATTTGGCACCTAGTGAACATTTACTTCCCTGTAGTTCTTTATGAATATGACACTATGACTATGACTCTAGGTCCTGGTATAATAGACAGCAAGTGAGACATGACACAGGTTTATTCTAGACTGTGCTTTATTATTGGGCTAAGCTGACTCATCATTCATTAAAATACAAAAGAGTCCAGGGGACCAGAGAATGATGCAGTCTGGAGAGATGAGAGCAGGAGCCTAATGCACCCTAACCCAAAAGAGGCCTCCCTCATCAGACATGGCGAAGCTCTAACACTCAACATTAAATTCCCCATTCCCTTCATGTACTGAAATTATCTTCAGAATACCTTTGAAACCGTTAACAAAATGTAATTCTAAGAACACTAGCTTGTGGGAATAAACCCTTTATAACAGCTTTGAAGGTAAACTCAGAAATCGGTTAAATAAATATTTGATGAAATAGTGCAGCTCTTGATGGGTGTTTCACCCTTGATAATACAGAACTTGTACAACGCCAGAGCTCCTTAAGACATACAAAATAATCGGATAAAAATAAACTGTGATTATTACAGAACTCTTAACACTTCAGAATAAGGGACACATACAATGTAGCATTTCTAAGCACCAATTAGCAGCACTAGTTCTACAAAAGTCTGTCATGAGTGCCGATACTTTGGATATGCATCTGGCATGGATGGACACGTAACCTGGTAACCTTACACTACAACAAACAAATATGTAACAACCCAATGTGTGTCCCTTTTTTTCAAGTGTTACCAAGAGCTTAGATGATCAACAAAGCAGCATTTAAACAGAATAGCACATTCAAATTGTTGAATACATGTGCAATTTTTACTTTATTGTGGACATGTTATGTTGATGATAAAAAATGTAATTAGTACTTTTGGACGTAATACCATATATGTATCCTATATTCGGCTATTTAAAAAAACTGATAGCCTGATTGGTGTTTTATGTTATTAAATGTTTTCTTCCCTCCAAATTCCCATGGCAATGTCTAGGACAGTCTTTTGTGGCATAAATAAATAACTACTGTCAGGTTTAAGCCTTGACTGTGCTGCTAGGTGTTCAGTGTGTCCTCGGGAGGGCAACTGGCATTGTTAGTGAGAATTTCGTTGGCTCGTTGCATTCTGGTGACTATATCTGGCTGGTAAGATGCCTGCAAAACCAAACCAAGCTTGTCAGTCAAGTACAGTACAGGAATGGTATGAAATCTTGATATTGCCCGACAATCATAATTTTTTATGCTATGGTCAGTGCAACAAATAGACTGGCAAAAGTTGAATTTAGCATGTGACCATTTACAAATATGTAACAATTTGAATGCACTTAAAAGCTTGGGTATTTACACCAATGAATGATTGAACAGTTGAGATACATTTAAAAATGTTAGGAGAAGGTTAGGTATGACAAAGTACAGGGGAAATTTAGAACAGTTTAGTTGAAAGCAGCAAAAGCTTGAGGTGGATTCAAGCTCTGATATTGTATATTAAGCCGCTTCACAGATGAAAAAAAGAAAATAAATATCTAACAAAACAAACTTGGCAAATTATAAGTCAATTTCTCAAACAACTGTTAAAGTTGTCAAACATAATGACAAGATACAGTGGTCATCAGCGTACCACTGTGGGACTATACATGAATATAAAAAAACAACAATTTGGTCACATACCAACTCATAGAAAAATAATGCTATGAAATCATGCATATCGTTCGTAAACAGAAGTAATGAATAAATAAATAAATAAAAGAACCCAAAAATATTTTTATAAAAACCTGTCCATGGTCTAATTGAGTTCAATGCTCTCCCTGACTGTTTCCTGGCTAACTGCCTAGGTCAGGTCCTACGTTACAGTTGTATTATATCCCTTTGGACTCTTTTTTGTATTTTTTTCATTTAACCTGATTCCACTGATTATTATGTTTCCATTTATCTTTTTTTTTAAAAGTATTTCAAGTTACTTTTTTATCCAGTTGTTTTAGATAGAATTAAAAGTCCTATAAAATATGCAAACCTATGTACAGAGAAACAGAACAACAAAAACATTTACAGTATATTCATCAGTTTATGTATATATTTATATTTATATATATATATTTATAGTCAGTCTTCTCTGTTATTTTTTCATTGTTTTAGAATCACTGTTTTTTTATCCATTAACATGTAAACAATTGCAGCTGAAAGTTATTGTGTGAGAAAGAGGCGCTCAATATCGTCATTCCCCTCCTGCTACCATCATTCACTCAATTTACAACGCATTGGGAAAGGTTTAAGAAATGCACTATCAGTGCTTTAGCCTTTTTGAAAGGCTTGAAGGACTTTTTACCATCATGCTGACACCTATGCAGTACTGTCCGGTCTTGGAGGGTGAGGTAACATAGGCAGAGAGGTGTGCAAGCAGAAAAATGTGGCAAAATAGAACCAAATGAAGAGTGCAAGTTGGATTTCAAGGAGGAAGCGTCACCGACCTCCGTTTACATATAAGGGCGGTATTGAGGGAGAGAGTGATTTAAGTAAGTCATGGAATGAATAGGAGTGATAGGACTCTTTCTGAGATGGGTGAGGCATTGAAGTGAATAACTTGAATCCTAACTTGACATGCAAATAAACTTGGAATTTCATGTCAATTTTCTGACGTCAATAGGAAATTTGTACAAAATGGAAGGAACATGAAAATGATCTTAAGATAAATTTGACCCTTATAATGGAGAGAGGCATTTTGGTAACACACTCCTTGATAAGTGTCAAGGACGGCGTTAATGACATCTTTAGGCCTGTTTGCATCAGGAGAGACTGGGTGAGAGATCTTGCAGCAAAGATGTCATGTACAGCAGTAAATTAGTGCTGATGTTGGGAACTGCCCGGTGTTCTTCACTGGTGGTCAGTGATGACCCACCTTCAATTTACTACTGCATCTCTATCAGTCAGTAAATGATATACATAACCACTAGTGCAATGGTGTGGTGAGGAACAGTTTGAAGGATAAAGGTCAACACAATTATGGCTGAATTGGCGGTGGCCTGTATCCATAAAAAACTCTTCCTGGTCCCATTCAGTTCAGTAACCGTTCGGATTCTGCAATGTGTTAACATCATGACACTCACAGTACCCATACAATATGCAATGTAAGGCATTACTATCAGTTTAATTCATACCAAACCAAATGGAACCCACACTCAAGGGTTCTTATACAGCATTTCCAAGCACTCCTTCAGTTAGTACCTGCACTAGCAGAGCGCCTAATGCCCACTTTGATAGAAAGTATAATAAATATACATCACAATATGTTTGTGACTGCCAGTTGTAAATAATTCTGGGGACATCCAAGTTAATTCATGGTATGGATGTATGAGAAGACCGTGATCAATTTGTTATATCTGACAGGGTTTACAGCTAAAGCTCTTCATGGAGATGTTAAATGACATGATGGATGCAACTTCAGTTTTGACATCATTGTAGCGCACTGGCTGCTTGCAGAGGTGTTTTGAGCGCACAGTGCTTGATGGTAGATTCTGCAAATGACAAGGCACACCTTGTGGTGACAGCCCATACGCTACATGCATGCATTTACTTACTGAATGTAGTTAAGAGAAAGAAAAGGACATGGTATTCATCCATTTTGGTTCAAGTTTCAAGGAGAACACTTTGTTTTCTCACATGACAGCACATCAGTGTTGAGTGCACTGCGAAGCTAAAAAGATATGTTTGGAATTGAGTCGAAGATATTTGTTATTTATCTACAAAATTCATTTAGCCTGATTCTCTTAAGCCTGCTACTGAGAAATGGCTTTTTTGCATTTTCGAATGGTATGTGTACACCTGTTTAGTGTATCTGAACCTTCACATATATTTAAGAATATGTGTGTATCAGCATGTATGTTGATGAGAAACATATCTGCCTGCAGTTTTGGGAGCTGCCAGATGTTTCTCCCCAAGCAGCGCAGTGTTTTAAACCAGCTACAATCTACAAAAAAAAGACTGCTCAACATAGTCAATAGCCGTTCTATATACAGACACATATCTATATTTATATAAAATATGTGCATATAAATACATATATTAGTTTGATTAATATTATTTGATCCATATATACGTATATATATACTGTATATATGAATACATTTGCTTGAATGCGTGTTATACATATACATATATGTACTGCAAATATAAACAAGTTAATATATTTCAAACATTTTTTATGTTCTTTTACCTATGAGGTTAGGATGTCAATTAGAAAAGGTAAGGCTGTGATACGGAACAACCCTTCCCATGCACTCTTCATCCCATCCCACAAGAGAAAATGAGAAGAGAAAAAATAAACATTTTGAATAGTTAATTGTAAACTAGCGAAGTAAGCTATTGGTCATCTGAAATAGTTTTGCCTGTATTCAAAAAGCATATCAGCAATATATATGTATGTTTATACACATATTGTATATATTCTAAATGTACACATCTTTTAAATAAAACTCTTTAATTGATTAACAACAATTAAAAGAGATGCGGTGGTCTGAGTATATTAATAGAGCTACAATAAAAATGTTTGGTCTTTTGGTCCCTAAAAAAACGAAGGAATGACAGGTAAGACTCCCTGGAGACCGTTGCAATGGCTCTCCTTGGCAATGGTATCCCCTGGAAACGAACAGGCACTCCAGGACAGGCACACAAGCCATCCCAAATCAGAGGGAGTTTGTGTCCTGAAATATCACATTCCCTACAAAGTTCAAAAAGTTCTCTCTCCACCGAGACTTGTGTTTTATTTTGTTTCTAGTCCTGTAAAATTGTTCTTTAAAAAGTTATTCCCCCATACCCAAACACCTTCATGTAGAGATTTCATATGGCATTTCCCCATAATGTATTTTGAAATGTTTGTTTAGTTCTTGGAACTCCTGACATCCATATTTCCTCCATCTCTGTTACATAGGGGTATGGGTTGGATGTTATTTGTGTATTTTATTTTTTTCTTCATTCAAAATACCTCGTGTAAGGTATCTGTCATTCAGGCAGGGTTAAGGAGACACAGACGAGGCGATAAAGAGAGTAAGTCAAGGAGTGAGCCAGGCTTTCGTGAGGTCTCTGCGATCCAAAAGGTACATCCATCAGAGTTGTCCGTTACTTGGCCATCTATTTGTTCATGTTCCACCCAGTATCTGATCCAATTGAATACCAGCCTCCAAGAATTCCTGTGTCCAGGTGATCTTTCAGTTCAATGGCATTCATGTACTCAGCATGCGTCCCATTTCCACAAAAACCTGAAAAGGCAAGAATACAGACTTACATGTATTGCTGATTTACAGTATATATACTCTTTTGATACCACTAACCTGCCTTGACATTTTGGGAGTATTTGTTTAGCTATGGTGTTACCTCCAAATGGGTGATTGCAGAAATGTAAAAGTAGTTTGTGTATGCGACTATGTGTTGAGTGCATGTACTCAGGAGACAACAGCCTTGCTTTAGGACCATGGACAGCTTAGTCCTGACCTCTTGGTTGCCTGGCCAGTCCAAGTAGATTAATATACATAGATCCGATAGTTTCAAATCATCATTGCATTGTATTAAAATACAGATTGTCAATCTAACTAAAGACCAAGAAACCACAAAAGTCCTCCTGTCTCCTAGACTAAGGAACTGAAGGCCTGAATCGCTATAAACAATAAGCCTAGCACCCACATAATAAATACATTATTAGGGTTTATAACGGCAAACGCTCTTTCCAAATCCTGCCTTCAGGGTGGTGTAAACGGTTTGGGTGAGCTCCCTCACCACAGGTCTGGTCACACAATGCCCATTAAAAACACTTGAAGTCAACACAGGTCAGTAAATGCTGTAAATGTATTGGTGGGTATTATCTTGCAATGAGTTGCGATGGTGTTGTCTTGAACCTGACTTGACCTTGCAAAACACAATTTAAAAGGAGCCAGTCCCTACAAATGTGCACATCACCTCTGAGCCCAAGAGCCCGAACCTGCCCAAGGTTCTAAAAGTCCCAGGAGGACACTGTGCAGAGTCACCTCTTTAGCCACACATTACGCAGAAAGATATTTTTGGGACAAAACATAATCCCATTGCATTATCACTTTATGTGCTCATCCCTCTTGGACTTTTCCACATTTTATTGTGTTACAACATCAATATTGATTTAATTTTGAGTTTCTGCAGCTGATCAACACAGAAAAGTCAATTGTATATAAGTGAAAAATAACATTTACATATTGCTGTACATTTATTTCAAATACAAAATGGAAAATAACTGACTGTCTAATTATTCATCCCCTTTAGTCAATATTAGGTAGAGGCACCTTTGGCAGCAAATACAGATATGAGTTTATTTGGATACCAGCTTAGTCTTTACCAGCTTTACATATCTGGACACAACAATTTGTCCCATTATTCTTTCCAAAATTGCTAAAGCTCTATTGTAACTTTGGTGAATTGCAGTTTTCAACTCTTTCTACGTATTCTCTATTGGATTGACTCAAGGACATTCGCAGACTTGTCCTGAGGCCATTCTAGCGTTGTTGTGGCTGTGGGCTTTGGGTTGTTGTCAAGCTGAAAAATGAATCTTCACCCCAGTCTGAGGTCCTGTGTGCCCTGGCTCAAGTTCTCTTCAAGGACCTCAATGTATTTTCTAATTCAGCCTTCTCTCAATCCCTGCCTCTGAGAAGCATGCTTCATGGTAGTGATGGTGTTCTCAGGACGATGTGCAGTGTTAGGCTTGTGCCAAACATGGTGCTTTGTGTTTGGGCCAAAAAAGCTCTTTGAAACTTTATGATTTTCCACATGGTCTCAGTCTCTCACATGCTTTCTGGCAAACTCTAGCCAGGTTTTAATGTGAGTCTTACTTCTCGTCACCCATTGCCAAAGGTTTGACAATGGTTCACAAAAGTTTGTCAACCTAATCCGAAATTAGTACATTATTATTACATTCTCATTAACATGACTATTGTAGACTATTGGTGGAATACAGCATCGTAACAGATGGTGATGCTGCACCTATTAAGTTAGTATGGCCATATTCCACTACGTCTTAGCAAGATTTTGCAAGCAGAATACGGCCAGCTCCTACAACAGGATGCAATTCATAAATCCCACTGCCTATGCTAACAGCAAAGCAAAAGGATTGAACAAAGTGTTTCTGTGTGGACTATAGAAGAGTTAGTGCTGCCACTGTGTTTTACCAATGGTTGATGCTACACAGACAGACTGTCATGTGTCTAAAAATTTTGCACATTGGAATACAAATCAGGTTACTGTAAGATTACCTAAAATCTAGATGATGAAGAGAAAAGGGTATTTGCATCTGGAACTGGGTTACACTAGCTAAGTCTTACCAGTGGCTAGCCATGCCAAAGCGCTGTGCTTGATCCTGTGTGCCTGATCATGTGTGCCTGATCAAGCTTTCAGTGACCGATGGAACTGGATCTTGGTGGTTTTCATCTACCTTGTACAGTATACTTTAAATACATCAATCAAATCTTCAGATCCCTCACGATAGTGTCTGTCGTCTCATCAGCATGCCCAGACGTTGTCAGGAGTGTATACAGGCACGTGGGGGCCATACACACCACTAAGTCACATTATGAGTCACCTGTAATTTTAATTGTTTACTTCGATTTTCGGTGAGTTTGAATCCAGCTCTAAATCGGTTGGTGATTTTGGTCTCTATTGACTGTTATTACTTAATTTCGTTCTCACCGAATTGCACAATGCACGGTAAAGTTTTTGACCTTCATCACGACCCGATGTTTGATATACGAGTTCCCTTAATTTTTCAGCAGTGTAGTTTGTAGGGATGAGTTTGCTTATCCTAAATTGTATTTATAATACCTGATTTACTTCTCTAGTAACGTGCAGACTACATTAAAACACAAACGAGCTCCCTTTGCTATTACTGTGTGGAAGCACTGGATTTGTCTGGAAAAGCCTTCTCCCGTTCTGTAATGCTTACTTTATTTGTTTACTTGTGTGATGCAGTTCGGTAACACATGGCATTGTTTTCAAGTAGATCATTTTCTTTACCTAGAAACACTGCATTGCATTAGCCAACTGCATTGCACTCAAATAAACACAAGATGTAACCAGCTTTACACACATGTTTTGGATATACTGGAGTACTCAAGCACTAGATTTTCTGGAAATTCATATTCCCAGTGTATATTGTGATATTTATTGACACTGAATGATATGAGAGAAAATATCATGATACCTTTTTTTGGCATATCGCATAGCCCTAGCACCACCTTTGAGCACCTTTGAGAGAAGCTGGATTGAAGTTGAATCATTCCAAATGCCACCTTGCTAAAGCCATTGTCACCATCCTGGGACATAATGTCTCTAAAGATTGGAGGCGACTTAACCCTACCAACATGGCCAGCCCCAGAAAAACTTTCTGCTCAGACACAGGAGATTGCTCCTTTCATCAGGACTCATAAACCGCCAGGCAGCTTTTGCAATTGTGAAACAGATACCACCCGCCATGGCTTTTTCTGGAAAAGTCATGTTTTGCTGTATACAAATGCTCCTTAGCATGATATTGGCGCAGTGTTGGCACAGAAAATAAACTGAAAGTGACATGTTATGCATTATACTGTATATATTTACATAATGAAGTCATTTCATTAGTTAGAACAATGTGGAGTGCAAAATCATTTTGGGGTTTTCTTAACCGAAGACCTTTGATGTACAATATAAAGAAACCTAGATCCTGCTGAAATTCTTTACTGCAGACTTAGTGTAAAAAAGTACCCCAAAAACTTGAAATACGTAAAAACAAAGTCCTCTAATTTATTCAAGATATATAGGGAAATACAGACTTAAGTTTGAAATGTTTAACCAATGTTATCTTGGCACATTTGGCGAAGAGTAGGCCAGTATATGCCATCATAGACCATAAAAGCAAATTCAGCCAAACAATGCCTCCTTCCAAGACAAGCTCAACACATTCAATACTCTCTTTAAATTGTACAACACTGAGTCAACTAGGGAAGCTCTCTGTACTCCTGATGACTAGGTGTATTCTCACTCTTTGAAGTGTAACACTGAGTCAACTAGGGAAGCTCTCTGTACTCCAGATGACTAGGTGTATTCTCACTCTTTGAAGTGTAACACTGAGTCAACTAGGGAAGCTCTCTGTACTCCTGATGACTAGGTGTATTCTCACTCTTTGAAGTGTAACACTGAGTCAACTAGGGAAGCTCTCTGTACTCCAGATGACTATGTGTATTCTCACTCTTTCAAGGCTAACCTGACAAAAGTGTTCACATAAGTGTGAACACTCACAAAGCCGTGTCTTTTGAGTTCTGACCAGCACTGTCTCAGGCTGTAGTTTTTACTTTTTTCACAGACACCCCAATCATCCTTGTGCTCCAGAACATGGAAATCAAGGAAACATGTCCTCATGCCTATAGTGCCTATCTCACTCATCGCTGTCAATCATCATGAAGTGCTTCAAAAGCCTTGTCATAGACCACTCCAATTTGCCTACATTACCTTCTCCTCACTGGTTCTTCAACACTGGGACTCAGCATCCTGGCTGCCTTAACCACGACCTGACATGGGAACCATTCCACATCATTGAGGAAGTGCTTCTGCCAAAATCTTGTAACATTATAATCATCAACCCTTAACACCCCAGGTGCTGTTCATTCGCTTGCTGTTGGACAGATGGGGTGTTTCCTGACACAAACAAAATCACATACTACAAGGCTCAGAAACAGTTTCTATTTACATGGAATCAGGCGCTCAAACAACTTTTGGACGACCTACAGAGATTTTGTTCAATTGGGCACAAATATTCAGGCACATTCACCCACACAAACAGACACATATACTCAGTGTGAATATTTACACTTGACATCTAGTGCTGATAATGGGTTCTGCTGCTACTGCTGATTATTATCACTATATACGTTTTATTCCCTCTAATGGTCTACCACCATTTGAAATGGAACTTTAACAAACTGTAATTGACTAACCTTGCAATGTGAGTTGATTTCAAGGCAAAGCGTAAAACCAGAGGGTTTGTGCCAATTATAGGGGTATCACACTACTCAGCCTCCCTGGGAAAGTCTACTCAAAGGTGTTGGAAAGGAGGGTTCGGCAGATAGTCGAACCTCAGATTGAAGAGGAATAACAACCGACCAGCTCTTTACTCTTGCAAGGATCCTGGAGGGGGCCTGGGAATATGCCCATCCAGTCTACATGTGTTTTGTGGATCTGGAGAAGGCGTATGACCGGGACCCCTGGGAGATACTGTGGGAGGTGCTGCGGGAGTATGGGGTGAGGAAGTTCCTTCTTAGGGCCATCCAATCCATATACGTGGAAAGTGAGAGCTGTGTTCGGGTTCTCGGTAGTAAGTCAGACTCGTTCCAGGTGGGGGTGGGCCTCTGTCAGGGCTGTGCTTTGTAAGCAATTCTGTTTGTAATGTTTATGGACAGGATATCAAGGCATAGTCGGGGTGGGGAGGGGTTACAGTTCGGTGGGCTGGGGATCTCATCGCTGCTTTTTGCAGATTATGTGGTCCTGATGACATCATTGGTCTGTGACCTCCAGCACTCTCTGGACCGGTTCACAGCCGAGTGCAAAGCGGTTGGGAGGAGGATTAGCACTTCTAAATCTGAGGCCATGGTTCTCAGCGAGAAACTGAAGGAGTGCCTCCTCCAGGTGGGGAATGAGGCGTTACCCCATGTAAAGGAGTTCAAGAATCTTGGGGTCTTGTTCACGAGTGAGGAAAAATTTTCCGCTGCGCCGGAAAATCGGAGCAGAGGGGGCGGTATTGCATTCACTTATCCGCACCATTGTGACAAGCCAGAAGTCAAAGCTCTCGATATACTAGTCAATTTTCGTTCCTAACCTCACCTATGGTCAGGAAGGCTGGGTCATGACCGAAAGAACTGTAAGAGTATTCACTGCTAACTAGTGGAGATAAATAACAAATGGATTAAGCTAGCTGTTAGCTTATAAAGTCAACATGGAATAATTGTCGTAATGTCAGTTGCATTAAAGGACAATGTTAACACAAGTTATATTAAGACAATACGTCTGATTAGTAATACGACATACAAAGTGTTATAGCAGCACAAGCTCCTCTTAATAAAATCCCCTTGACAATAGACACAGGCTCCCTCTGCTGAAGAGGGAGAACTACATTCATTCAATGCGTTATGATTAACTGTCTTGGTCAGAATATTCTGTAGGCTTGGATACTGGGTTCTCCTACATGTTGAACGCTGCTAGGCAGAACCTGCTCACCCCATGCTGGGTACGACAAATAGTGGAAAGCTACGCAGTCGTTAAACCCGCAATGTCAGCACAGCACATCAGCAGTCAGCAATGGATGCATTCTGAGTTTACCGTGAGAAAACTCAGTTGTCTGAATTCGGGAATCTTCTAAGTTAGGGCTGCTTGAAACTATTGCAGGAAAATAGGTAGTATTTTAAAATGAATGTTGGCATATACGAGGATTTGAATCCCTGCATTTAATAGCATGTCAGACTCCTTCACAGCACGACCAAGGGAGGACAAAAACTAAACAGACAGGGGCAAACTTCTAATAATGTTCAACATAATAAGAATGCATGGCAAAATTGCCACTAGGATAAGACAACACTGGTAATACAAATGAAAGCCATAACCATTCACCAACATGAAATAATAGCTCTTATTGCAGACATGATAAGAGGCCAAGCTGAGTACTTTCCACAATGGTTGATGGCACCAGGAGGGGGCCCAACCCACAGTGAGTTGCAGCAGTACGGACTTGAGATGACAAGTGCCTGGATTAGTACCTCTGTCGCTGCCTGTGTGAGATAAGGTCATGCTCTACAAACGCTTGTTGCCACCGGGGTGTCAGAAGTGGGGAAGAAAAGTAGAGTCTCATCCACACAGCAATGATAAATGGAGATACCATAGATTTGAGTAGGCTGCTGACTCGGTTCAGAGAAAAGAGGTGCAGGATTTGAGCTCTGGGGGGCACTAAGAGTGAGGGCCTGTGGAGCAAACACCTTCTCCATGTCAACAGGAAGGAGGGGCCTTCTAGGTAGGATGGAATCTAAGAGTGTGCATCCAGCACTGAGAGGGCGGACAGAAGGATCTAATGCTTCACAAACAGGAACTTCACTTTGGCTGAGCTGCTCTGTTAAAAGACAACTGAGAGCCTTGACACACCATGGGCAATGCAACAATACATGTTGGTTTAATGCTTGTAATGTAAGCAGAAATGCCTGGTCTGGTTTTGGTTAATAAAGTCTATTTTAATAAGGTGTTTCTCTCATAGTCCGACTTGCCTTGACATCTTCTTTCGCTTGCTGGACTCCTTTTTTAAGTGATGAAGTAGATAACAAAAAATAGGCTTTGTGAACATGTTTTGCATAGTCCTATATGTCTTTCAGTATGTTAAACCCATGATATGTAATCACTCTACTAGGCTACCTGATGGCTGCTTCCACTCAGCCCAGTCAAAACCCCATCCTTACACTGCAGTGGTGAAACTACTAATCCTGGAGGCTAGGAGAGCAAAGTCCCTGGCCATTTTAAAAACACTTGATTAAAAAAACTCTCATCTCAAATATATCCACAGTGGTTGATAATAAGTATATCAAATGAATTTGTTTTCTTGTTTTAAGTTTAAGAATACATTTCCCCTTGTTATACATTTTTTTTTAAGTGTGAACTCTTAAAGAGCAATCGACTGCCTTTGTGAACTATGGCTTCAAGATTGAGAAGAGGTTAAATGACTACCTTTTTAACTTTGTAAGAAATGTTTTAAGAAGTGAATTAAAAACTGTAAATATAATCAGTTAACATACAGCTGACAGAGACACATTACATGATATGCTACCAGGGATCTTCACTGTCTTCAAATCCTAAATTAAAGCAGGGCAACACATTTCTGCATTGGGCCATGAGCTCACTGGAATTTCCTGCCATCTGAAATGACTCAAGATATGTCAAATCAAAAGTTTTATTAAGCAAATTGAACAGTGCCTGACACAGAACAGTTCCCCTAACCGACTTGAACAAGTTAATGATTTTGAGCACCACAAATCAGTTAGTCAACAAAATCTTGGAAAGTGAAGGAGTCTGAATACTTTCCGAGGGCACCGTATACCATTATCAAGGCATGACGGCACATCAGTTAGACTTAATTGTTGCTGCCACCTGGGTAATGTGGTGTGTTTTTCCTAGATAGTGTGTTGCCTAAATGTTCACTAACATGACACTTTCCTGACTGATCATAACACTGCAAACAAATAAAATTATAAATGAATCTATTATTACACATTTATACATACTAATAAATCTAAGCATATCAAACATATACATTAAACATTCATTTTTCTATAAATATAACTTGTAAAGGTTGTAATGACAATCAACCCTTCTCACCTGTGTTTCCCTGTGTGCAGAGGCTGCCTTATCCCCAGGGCAGGGGAGGCTGGAAGGGGGATTGGCTAGTATGGGCGATTGGCATCCTTCGGCCTCTTGAGCTGCACCTTGAGTCTTTTCATGCCGATCTGAAAGCCGTTCATTGACTGTATGGCAGCCTGGGCACTGCCTGGGTTATCAAAACTCACAAACCCTGGGGGGTTGGTCATACAAAGGCAGAGGAAGAGAGATGGAGAGAGACAATTTGGGAAATTACAAGAGAGGGGAAGATGGAAAGGTTAAGGGGGAAAAAAGAGAGAAGGAGAGAGGGGAGGACGGAGTTAGGTAAGTGCAAGACCAAAGAAAGGACAGCATGAGTGACAATTGGAGGTTTATGAAAGGAAAGCGTGACATGGAATGAAATAAGTGAAATGGTTCAGGGAGGGGAGGGGTCAGAAAAAAGTTACAGTCGGTGACAGACAGTTGGATCATATTCTTACATCTACAACACCCAAAGGAAAAGATCACTTCAATGAATCCTTTAAATACCACATTTCCTGCCATAATCGTTCTCCCAGCTTACAACATTTTCACCTCAACTGCTGTTCTCTCAAAATCTTTTTGTGGACATATCATTAAAATATCAATTTAAATCACAGGAAGGCCAACATCTATAACAAGCTTTATGACATGCAACAGAAGCACAATCCTATACAGTAGGTCAATCAACAGTAGAAACAATAGAATTAAAACATATAGAACCGACAGCCCTCATCAAAACAACACAAATATTGAGGGTCCATATTTGGAACGCAATGACCAAAACAACATCATTTCTTAGTGCTATTATAAATACCAAATGAATTCTGCTATCTGTTATGGATTTTTTTAATCTCTGAAAAGGCTAGCTTGGGGGTTCTGAAACCGTCTTGTCAAGGCTATCGTCATTGTAAGAATGATTATAGTGTGAGGCTATAACGGCATTATTTGGCCTGTCACTAGCATCTCATAATAACATATGCAGTCATAACATGTCCACTTATGCAGCAATACATTCTTAGCAGCTTTCAGTGATATGCCATTACTAGGGTTATGGTGTCACACCGATAAAATGCAATCTGAGAAAGTATGTAAACAAGTGGATATGTTTTTCTTCTGCTATGCCTGTTTAGGGTAAAGGTACCGGGTTATCCAGATGTTACATTACTGAATAATATTTTTAACAATTAACTAGTATCTGAAATGGATTACAATCATAAATTATTTTACAAAAACATGCAATGGAACAAGATAGAAACCATGGTAACTCTATCCTTAAACAACAAGGCCAGAGGGTTAGGGGTATATTGCTAAGCCCACGGCACTGAGCATCTGGAGAAAACCCTTGGCCGTTCTACTACATTGGCCATATACCACAAATCCCAAAGCTGCCTTATTGCTAATACAAAATGTTTATCATTTATTATAATTAGGCAATATTGCCCAATAGGAAGTATCACAGCAAAGGGCTTTTTTGAGGTATGAGTCAATGTGACCTGGAGACTGTTGTGGAATAATGGACATAAAACACATAACAAAACCCCCAGAAAAGCCTTTTTAAAAACTGCTTAATAAAACAAAGTAAGTAAAACTGTGAACAATGAATGTTGTGTCAGACCTTTTGTATATTTAAGCAATAAGGCCCAATGGATTGATAGATATGGCCAACATTTTAGGCTCAGGGATGTTCTTATGCATGATGCAACACAGAGTGCAGCAAAATATAAAATTTGTCTTTACAATGTAAAAAAAGATGGCTGCAGTAAAGAAGGTTATTAGTAAAATAATGAAGAATAAATCATCTTTACAGGTGTTTTATTGTTTTTACCCACCAAAGCATTTACTTTGGTTTGTCGCCCGATCCACAAACACTTTGGAGGAGATGACATTACCGAAAGGCAGGAACATCTGCATCAGCTCGACATCCCCAAACTCCTGAGGGAGGTGGTAGATGAACAGGTTACAGCCTTCCGGCCCTAGAGAAAGAGAGGAGAGGTGTGTATATGTATACATATGTATTTCATATTCCTCAAGTCACAGATGGCCCCTCAGAAAGCAAAGGATACCCATTTTAGCGGCAACACCCTTAGTTTGGAAACCCCCAGTCTAGTGTGAAACGTGTATGTACGGCCCATGTGTTAGAAAGAAAATGTGAATCCGATCAAATTTGGTTTACATTTTCTAGAGTAGACCTCTTCTATCCAGAATGATTAACTGGAATGAATTAATGAACACAATAGCAGATTGAAGTAATTTACACATCATGATAAATAATGATATAAAGTACCCCTATTTGCTTAAAATGCTGTGTATTCTGGTGAATATAAAAATAAATGCTCCCAAAAACCCTCACCTTCTGTCATGGTTTAACCCGTATTTTTATATAGCTGCCTGCATTTGTCAGTTGCTTGACTGCAGCGAGAAGAGGGTGATTAGTACAACATCATTTGCGAACTGCAGCTAAAGACCCCAAGATTTTTTCTCAATTGCAAGTGCTGAGCAGAGGCTGGTTGCATAGCCTGTGTTTTGGTTCTACAAAGTTGTGTCCATCGATAACATTCAACAATCAATTCATTCGATCTTTTCCATGTTGCCTTATACATTTTCTCGGCGGAGCACGCCTCCGGCACCACTGAGACATATTAAACCTGATGCAGGATTAATTGCGGCCAGCAGGTCAAACAAACAGCTAACATGAACGAAGCACTCTGGAAAAAACAAGTCATGACTCGACGCAGGAAACAGAGTTGTTCAAAAATAATGAATCGGTTGCCACCAAGTCACTGTAATCTGGTTTGGAATCTGGTAACCAGTGCCTGTTGTAATAATCTTTACACAATGCACTGTTTCTGTTCAGATGCTGAAATAACCTTAGAGTGGCCAGCTGGACGCAGCATACCTTTTGAAGTGATTCATTTTCTTATCAGGTGAAACCACTAGTAGCGTTCGAGATGTGTTCAGGTCATTAAGATGACAGTCAGAAGACATGGATGAAGACATGTAAACACTTCTCGTAAAGATTCTCACCCCATTGCCGTCAACGTGACACTTATCAGTACAGCAAAACTCTTGCTTTTGGTGCCATATTATTGAGTCCATGAATACTGACTACATGTTGTCATTTGAGGCAGGAAAAGCCTTTGAGGGCGTAGACTGACAATATGAACGGCTTGTTCTATGAGGCATCGGAATTTGGTGAACAACTCGACTCTAATCCTACTCATCCCAATTCAACATAGGCAGACAATCAACAGAGTTGTCCTATGAGTCCAATCATTTCTGTTCAATCCCAAAACCTTCTCCACAAGCGCTCTGACATCACAGCATCATATCCCCATGACGACATTTGGCACAGACCACTGTATCTCTGTTCTCAGATGATATAATGGTTTGTGAGGGCAATGTACTCGGGTACCCAATAATCTTAATATTTCTGATAACTTCAGCTCTATATTTGGATATATAATTAAAAGAACAATATCTTTTTGTACCACTGAGAATGAGGCAATGTGGAATTCTCAGCTTCCAAGTCCACAACTTCTGCTACCTAGGCACAGAAGCCTATCCCCAAAAAGTTGTCATTAATATAATTATAGCAATTTCCAATATTCTGCTTTTCCATAATATATTCACTGCTATCAAGAAACTGTGATACCTTACATTCCCCCACTGCTAAAAACATTTGGAAAATAATTATTCTCCAGCTATGCTAAAATATGTAAGTCGTGCTCCAACTCTCCGTTACCTCTGTCACCCTGAGTGAGAAGGCTGTGCACCCAACAATCCAACAATGACTTAGACTGATTTATGAATGTTGCCAATATTTGCTCTTGTTTGCCTTTAAAGCAAAACTGAGATAACCAATTGTAATATCATGTTTTAGTAAGATAAAAACGTTATTAAATGGCTAAAATGTACCAGAAGGAATGCCATACCTGACTGCCATCACAGGAATGGTCCCTAGAATTGCATCTCTTCTCAACACTGCACATCAACAGTTGTTGATGTTGTAGGATCTGAGCATTAACAACTACAATATGAATGTATGGTTCATTGGAAGTGAATGTGCCTAGATATTGAGAATAACAGAAAGTTAAGATTCTCCCTGTTGGTTATGCTCTGGTAACCACAGGAATGTTTACATTGACCATTTGGTGTGGGGGTTAGTGTCTTGGCCTTGCTAGGTAAACACGCCCCTCAAGGTATTTAACAGCTTGTACCCCGCATTACAGTGGAGAGAGTAGAGAGAGACAAAGAGAGTAGGGAAGAGTTTGAGCCTGTAACATCATGTGCTACTAGACTATCAATATGCTGCAATAAATATTGAATCCTCTCTCCCTTGACAACCGAGTACGCAAGTTATTATTACTACCACTATACGACATGGCTGATTTCTAACAATGTGCAGTGTTGGAAGGCCAAACTGGAGGAAGGCTGACCCATTAAAAGTGTCCCAGTACCTCCCAGGACATATGACTTTGAACCTGTTGGTGGTCTAGTATTTGTTCAGTTTGATCCAGACATTCTAGCTGCACCGGTAGAGAGATTTAACCACGGGCTTAACAACAGTTACCGAGTCCATTTGAATGCTGGACAGTGGTGACCCTACACAACCTGAGTGGTGGTGGTCCAGGAAAAAGACGGCATCTTTCCCATGCTCTGTGAAGAGCGAGACCCCCTGGAGGTGGCCAAGCAGTCGTCACCATTTCCTGATGTATAATTCTGTGCACTTACTGCACCCCCCACAAACTATTCAACGTTTCAGATATGAGTAATTTAGCAGGCGCTCATAAGCAGAGCGACTTGCAGTAGTGAGTGCATACATAATCAGACTTCTGCTCTGGCGCCCCTGTGGGAATTACACTCACAATGCTGCAGTTACAAGAGACATTCTCCCACCCAGTGAGCTACAGGGGACCGTAGATGAAAAGACCAAAGCTAGACTATCCCCAAATTGCTCACTGTGGCGTTAGGAGACTCGTGTAATTTCCCCCCCCATAGCTTAGGAGTGCCCAGAGGTTACACATTTCTCATCCAGTCTCTGATATAATGTGCAGGAATGTAGCGTGTTCACCATCTATTATAACATTAAATTGTGGCACACTTTAGACCTGTATCTTTTAGGCGGTGTTATATTTTACTGGCTGGATTAACAGTGGCCAAGAAGATGATAGGTTCATGCTGTCATACTCTTCATTTATTAAACAAGCTGGCATCATTTATTTACATTACAAGCACTGGCAATATCTGAAGCATGTATGCATGGGGTTATTGAAAAAACGCTATTTAAGCTTTCCTCTGCTCATGACTGTAAAAAGGCCATTTGTTGTTGAATGCTAATTCATCTTTAGTTTGGGAGTTCTTCCAGGTGAGGGTTGGCAGTTGAAACATTTTTCTTGTTGATTGTTTCTAAGTCTTGTGTAACGCAATAAAAACATAAAAAGTGTTTATCTTGTTCTTGGGGTAGCAGATAGCGTAGTGGTCAAGAGCATTGGGCCCGAAACTGAAAGGTTCCAAAGATATAATCCCTGAGCCATCAAGGTAATACAAATGTGCTCGAAAAAAGAAAGACTATGTAGATCAATATCTGATGTCAGATTTTGTCTAAAATTGCATTTTATTGGGAATATGGAGGTGTCGGTGATTAACTTTATTCTCATGTTTTATCCGCACTCCACCGGGGGGAGCTAGAGTCTCAAGCCAGAATCACTCAGCACAGGTCAGTAAGTTCTCCCTCCACATGGGCTGATTCTAGCAAGCCTACCAGTGTGCATCTCCGTCTCACTTGTTTTCACTGGCTTTCTTCCAAGACAAAACAAAGTGTTAAATGCAGAGGCTGGCTGTCCTCTCGCCTCTGACCACAGAACCTCGGCTCTTGCCCAACAATCCTTAAATTGCCACCAGCAGGTTATACTGTTCCCAGCCAACATTCCTAACTGCATGTACTTTCCTTATGTCCTTTCCTATCAAAATAAAGACTTAAAGGGCCAGAGGAGGCTCCAGGAAACATACATTTAAATATATATATTTGGAAATGATAGTCTTTAAACACACATTTGTTATCCATGCAGTATTGTGCTCACAATTGCACTAAGGTACTTATTATCCACTGGAATGGGCTTTATAATGAACCAGACAAGTGAAAGGGACAGTCCGGTTCAAAAGATTTATCAAACTATCTCACATATTTATCTGTGGAAACCCCAAATGTCCTAATTTAAATAATACAATGAATACAACTGTGTTGTGATCCATGTAATAGTACATTCATTTAATAAAATATAATGTAAATAAATATTGACTTGGATCCCTCTAACCCCCTTCATCCGATGAGCATGGCGAATATTAGTGGCCTCAGAAATATTAGTGGCTACAGCGGCTCTAGCATGAACTGCTGCAAGGCGAAAGAGCACATGGTAACATCACAAATGACTAAGCTGAAGGTTGAGTTCCGCTGAGGCCTGGTCCGTCTCACTTTTTGGCGAAGACTGGAAGTATTATGTATTAAGTATTTCAGCATGTTTACTTTGTGTGTGTTTGTTGTGAATAGGGGTAGAAAAAAACACCCAAAGCACATCATGGACAACAATAGGTAATAAAAGAGTCAAGCCAGCTAGAGTCAGTGACAGACAGACAAGCAATATCTACTCTCGTAGGGTGGATGAAGCCTGAGCTGGGATATGAAGCTAACTGAAGCTAGCTAATAAAAATAAAGCCTGGGTGGCTGTAGCTCAGTATGTAGCATACCCCTCAGGGCTGGCTAGCGTTGTGATAGTGCGCCTCACCTTCTCTCTGTTGCTGTGGGATGATGGGAGGGGGCTGGGGAAAGGCCTGGCTGATCTGGCCATAGGCGGCAGGGTAGGCTGCTAAGACACACACACAAACCAAAATAGATCAGAAATTATTCAAAGGCTGGAAACCCTATGTACTCTGTGTATATATATCAGATCACGTAGATATATAAAGACACACACACACTCACACAAACACACAGCAGGAGAGAGCGACAGACCTGCATACTGCTGGACTCCTGTGTAAGCCTGCTGTAAGGAATCTGCTGCAGTGGGACTCTGAGCTGTTGAGTCGGAGAGAGAGAGAGACAGAGGAATAAAGAGAGGAGGTGGAGAAATACAAAGGATGAGAAGTGTAGGAAATAAAACAGTATGAATGGAATGACCCAGGATGGGAAATATTAAGTGTTAAGAGAGAACTAGCAAGTCTCACGGGTGGCAACTTCTTCTCTCCTGTCTCCAACCATTTTCCCCTCCAGCAACTGACTGGCTACATTTCCATACACACACACACGCTTCAGTTTTAATGGCCAGATTGACCACTGATGCACGACAGGAATAACGTAGATCCACCACCTCCACACAACACCCGGCTATCTTCCCACAAAACCTCAAGATTTAGAGGGCATCCTGGCGTGCAAACGTCTGGACCAAAACCATTACAGATACATAGCTAATTAAACACATTAAAGCTGAATAAAAACCAACATCTCCTATTCAACAGAACCCCACTGCCACACATGTGCATATAAACAAAGGCTTGCAAAGAACTCCTTCTGTGATTTGCATCTTCATTTCTGCGCGTTACAAAAACCCACTGCGGAAGTTTTAAGTGTACTTTCCGCAGACTGTCTGAAGCACAGGCACCCAACACAAAACACTGAAGAACATATGCTCACTGACCCCCGAGCTGAAGCCCAGCACCCAACAGCCAACACAAAACACTGAAGAAGGTATGCTCACTGACCCCCGAGCTGAAGCCCAGCACCCAACACCCAACACAAAACACTGTAGAAGGTATGCTCACTGACCCACGAGCTGAAGCCCAGCACCCAAGAGCCAACACAAAACACTGAAGAAGGTATGCTCACTGACCCACGAGCTGAAGCCCAGCACCCAACACAAAACACTGAAGAACCTATGCTCACTGACCCACAAGCTGAAGCCCAGCACCCAACACAAAACACTGAAGAACCAATGCTCACTGACCCACAAGCTGAAGCCCAGCACCCAACACAAAACACTGAAGAACCTATGCTCACTGACCCACGAGCTGAAGCCCAGCACCCAACACAAAACACTGACAAATGTATGCTCACTGACCCACGAGCTGGCATGGACAGAAATGTGCAGAAAATGTGATCTATATCCCTTCAGGATTCTGTTTCCTCTTCCTCCTGCAGCCTGTTTTATGCTACATAATGAAAAGACATACAGGATATGTTGTTTTCAATCCAGTTACAATAAATGTATTGATTATCTAAAGCCGTGGTTCCCAACCTTTTTTACAGTTATTGAAAGCTACCAGCTGAATTTTGTCCTGCCCAGCCTGCCACTGAAGTCCCCCCAAAGTTAATGTTACGAGTAAGCCCATGGTCTTCTCAACTATCCATGGATAGAACAGGTACACCCAGGTTAAAAACCAAGTTGGAAACCACTGATCCATGGGAATGGAATACTGAATATGATGAAGATACAGGTGATAATGAAGAAATAACGGTACAACCTTTTAAGTCTGAATGGACAAACAGCCCATTTAACATAAGGACCTGGATCCTACAACCAGATAATTTTTTCCCCTCAGAACCCAACATTACTGTTACATCTCAGTTATGTGAGAAATATACAATGCTTTGATTTAAGACTGAAGGAGTTTTGCATTCAAAATGTACTGTATGAGTTTTCCGTTAGTAAAATTATTTTCTGCCTTATATACAATTCAAAAGCTATATATACAGTTGTTAGCTTACATTTCTATGGCTCTTCTTTGTAGAGTAAGTCTAAATATAATCAATGGTCAATATAACCTTCTCTACTTTTCCTTCTAATTTTTAAATCCAGGCTAAAAACACTTCTCTTTTCACGTGCCTATGACTGAGCTCTAAACATAACCACACTGTGAGCCT
>JACXGJ010002183.1:0-69488 GCA_016801105.1 Esox niger | reverse complement strand
ACTACGTGCACAAACATTCAACATAAGTAGGTTCCCCAATTGGAGGCAATAACGAACACCTGCCTCCAATTGGGGAAACCAAAGCACATAGAGGTGGCTAGAGCCACCTATTTAGGCCATGTCCTGGCTATGGCCCCAGCCAGCGCAAAGATGGCTAGGGGCATAGCCAGGACATGACACCTGTAATAATAAACAAGTTACAATCAACTGATATGACAGAAAGTAGTTCTGAAAAATCATCAATAAAATTTGCAGAGTATCGCGGAGGTCTGTAAATGGTTAAAAACAAAATTTTGGGGGTACCCTTCAATGTAAAACAGAGGTATTCAAAAGAAATAAAATTACCCAATGTATTTTCTTTGCACTGGAATGTATCTTTGAATAAGGCAGCCACTCCACCTCCTTTCCTACCATTACGACATGTATTCATATAGCCAAATTTTTCAGGTGCTGTCTCGTTATGAATAGTAGCGCTACAATCTTCAGTTAGCCACGTTTCAGTGAGAAACATAAAATCTCGGTTGTAGGATATTATAATGTGTTTTACCAAGAATGATTTGTTTACAAGAGATCTGAAATTATCTCAAACAGGCTAGTCAGAATACTTTCAACTTGGTGGAGCGCCACTTTTGCTCCAATTTTCCGGAGGCTTGCTTTAGTGCTCTAGTATTTCCTGAGTACCAGGGAGCAAGTGTCTTGTTCCGTAATTCTTTTGTTTTAAGTGGTGCAACCATATCTAAATTATTTCGCAGTGTTGAGTTCAGATCCTGGATTAGATCGTTTGCGGATTTATTTTCTTTGTCACTGATGAGCAAGCTTGGAAGAATATCAAGAAATCTATTTGTAGTCCGAGAATTTATAGTGCGGCTTTTGAAACAATTTTTTTGCGGAGCGAGTGGACTTCTTGTTTTTACGGTAAATGTAATAAGACAGTGATCCGATATTCCAGGATTTACAGGGGAAATTATTAGATCTAAAATATGGATTTCTCTTGACAGGACTAAATCTGAGGTATGAGTGTGGCTGTGTGTTGGGCTGGAGACATGTTGGATAAAACCCATTGAGTCAAATATCAAAGGCTTTTTGAAGAGGGTTGTTTGACCTTTCCATATGAATATTGAAATCGCCAAAAATTTGAATATTATCTGGCATAACTACACGCTTGGACAAGAATTCTGGAAACTCATTGTTCTTTGCCTCATTGTTCTATGCCCCTCGAATGTTAACATGATATTGCCAGATTTGACATAATCTTAGTATAGACTCTGGTGTGAACACATCCAGCCTGCTGCATCAGTGTGCCAACAACACCTCCAAACAAAGCTGTCACATTCTGGAATCTTCTGGGGGCAACCAGCAGGGCCAGCCCCACTCCTACGTGACTGCCTGCCATAGGGACATTGTCAGGGGAGGAATTGAAGGGCTCTCAAGGAGCAGCTTGTGGGGGAGACTAAAATGGAAGATCTGTCAATGTGTGTTGCCTTTAAAGGCATAGTTCGTCCAAAAATCATAGTTCCCTCACAGTCCCGTTACCCTCAGTTAATTCTTCAGACATGTAGAGTCATTTTTGAAAACAATCCATTATTCAGCTCTGTCTCAGTCAGTAATTAGTACGGTGGCCCACAGGTGCAAAACACAAGAACAATAGCAATGCAAACAGAAGTTGAAAACACTACCACATTAACACACAACACAACAACATTCACAAAAATGAAACACATCAACATTTGCAATGCAAACAAAAGCTGAAAACACAACAAAATTAACAAAAATGAAAAATGTATAAAAACGCTACATTTCAGAAAACAATCAACTAGTGACAACCCAACAACATTGGGTCACACCACAACAGCATCAGCACACAACACAACAGCATTAGCCCAAAACACAGCAACATTTGCAGAAACGCTCAACTTCAAGTTTCTCAAAATGGAAGTGCTCCAGACCACTCTGAGCAGTGCAAGGGGGTGATTGGGGGTTTTCACCTTTGGTTGAAAAAAAGTGACTCAACGTAAGATTATAATTAATAATAATAAAAAACTTGGCTGAATTTAAATCGCTTTCTTTTTGGTTGGGATTATTTCAATTAGGCCTTATGCATATTCCATGATGAACGTTCCACGTTCACTTCCTACCGGTGTGCTAGTTTCCGGATCCGCACAATACAAACCAGTAGAGATATATTGCTAACGATATGCACCTTCAATAGATGCGCTCAGCCATTAATTTAAGAGAGGAAGAAAAATAATATTGCTAGTGCTAGGTCCGTCTTTTTTATCTCTCTTTGGTCTCTCCAGGTCTCTCCAGGACTTGCCTGAATTTAACATTAATGATGTACGTTGAATAGTCAAATCTGCCTCAGAGACTCCAGCTTGCAATCACAAGCTGGCTACCCAAATAGTTCATTTTAACAACTACTTAGCTACCCAAATAGTTCATGGTAACAATCTTACAGGGAATCTAACTGAAAGTGTTTGTATCTGTGTTAGCTTGCAATATAATTATGCCAACAAGCTGTAATGCCGAACAATACGTTTTATTTCATAGATTCTGCACAGTATCTAAAAATATACACTGACAGAGCGTATAGCATGTGAGTAGGGAAAGATGAAAGATACTGTAGATACTAACAACATTGCTAAGTACTTATTTTTTAGGACACTAATTCCGGTCAACATATGTAGGAGACAGTGTTTATATGAAATCTTATCACTAGATTATCACTCACATGAGTACACATAACTGAGGGTTGTTGAATGAACAACAAAACCTTAAACCTGTTCCAGTTGTCTTGAGGGCCTGAGTTGTGCACCTCGTTATTCATAACCTGGATACATTTAGTTAGATTACAAGGGCTTTTCATTTCTACACTTCCTAATGTTTTTCTGCACTTCATAGATGATAAAGCACTCTGTACCAGTGATAGTGGTTTGAAGCCACTGCTCCTTAGTCCATGAAGTGCTATGTGCAACCACCTGGTTGGTCAGCTTTACCAGACGGCACACTTCTCACTACTCAATACTTTTCTGTGCCATTTGTTCATAGCTGCAGAGAGACAGAATAATGTTGGCACAAGCCAAGAACACTTGTGAGTCTTTACAGTGCCCAAAACAATGCACATACATTAGTTATCTTATGTAATAGTAAGATTGTTTCTCCTTGTTCTTTAGTGTAACGCCTGGTCTGGTTGATAGCATGGAGGTCCTGAAACCAAATAACTTGTGTGCTGATAGAATAAGGTAAGGTTAGAGGCACCTCAAATTTATGTTTAGAAATTTGATATTTGGAGTTTGTAAATCTGTATGTTATATAATTCATGTTATTTGATGTACACTGAGATTTTACCCCTTTAAACCATCAGTTATACCCCAGAAAAGACTTTAAATGTTTTGCAGGAGTTCCCTCTACAAAGCTCTCCATGGGGAAAAAAGCCTGACATGGACCTTCTTCACATCTCAGATGCTAACTTTACTTCACTTACTACGCCTCATGTGACAACCATGGACATGCCAGCCAACGTTTCCCTGGTTGACTCTACCTTTGGGCCTTTGCAAGCTGGCAGTGTAGTATCTTATCAACCTCAACAGCCAAAAACCTATGAAATTGTTAAGATACCCGATGCCCCTCCTACACTACTTCCATTTGGCTGCAGGCTTCAGTCTTCTCAGTCTGTCTACATCCTTACTCATCAAGAGCAACAACAAAGCATTAGAGACAGCCTGGGAGATGTCACACAAAATCCAGGCTGGTACAAGGGAGCAGAGCAGCAGCACCTAATGGTGTCAGCTTAGGAAAAGGAGAATAACATCCTCATGTTTCCCAGAGGTTTGTCATGTACCAGGGGAGACATCCACTGACCACCTAGCTTAACAGATGTTCAAGGGATCTGGTATGCTGACCATGGAGCTGGAAAGGGGGCTGCACATTGAAAAATGTTTACTTCTTGCCATGTGGCTTTGTTGTCCACCCAGATGCCCTCCAGATGGCATCATATTTGACCCAAGTGTGAGGTCCCACTTTGGTGTCTTGGAGGCTAAGTGGCCAAGTGTAGAGTTAAATGGACTGGCCTTACCTGAATGGAGAGCTGAAGTTGACGAGATCACATGCCTATTACTGGCAGGTGCAAGGTCAAATCTTTCTAAAAGGTTATAGCTAGTGTGACTTTGTCATCTGTGCTCAGGAGGACATTCTAGTTGAGAGGATGCATAAAGAGCATGTTTCAAATACAATTAGAGAGATGGTTGACCACTCATTTTTACCACTACTAGCAGAATAGTCTGTCTCGCAACTGAATTTATCCCCCTGCTTGGGTGCTAGTATCAGTTGTTACAAATTAATATTAAGAATTAGTATTTGTTTGAAGTTGTTACATTTTGGCACCTGTAGAAACTCCATTTTCAAAACAAGTATTAGTTGTCTGTAAAGATCAAAACAAATATGGATTATATGAAGAATGTATTTTAATGTGTATAATTTCAACAGTTCAACAAATAACAGTTTGCATTCATTACAAAATGTATATCTTCTGGGAAGTTTGGGAAGTTCCCCTGATGTTATGGTAGGCACAAAATCAGCTAATATACAATAAACATTTCCTTACATATAGCTATTACTTAATGCAGTTGGTTGTCTATGCGAAGAAGATGTGTTGCACTGCGTGAGGCAATTGATGGTCACACCAGAAACTGACAGGTTTTCGGACCCCCCCGGAGCCCTCCAATACAGTGAAACTGCACATTTTCGAGTGGCCTTTTGTTGTGTACATAGAGAAAGTCTTAGATCTTTGAGTTCAGCTCATGATAAATGGGGGCAAAACTAAAGTGTTGCGTTTATAATTTTGTTCACTCTCTCTCTCTTTCTCTCTCTCTCTCTCTCTCTCTCTCTCTCTCTCTCTATATATATATATATATATATATATATATATATACACTGCTGATTTTGCAGGCTTTCCTACTTACAAAACATGTAGAGATGTGTAATATTTATAATAGGTACACTTCAACTGTGAGAGGCGGAATCTAAAACAAAAATCCAGAAAATAACATTGTAAGATTTTTTTATAATTCATTTACATTTAATTGCATGACCTAAGTATTTGATACATCAGAAATGCAGAACTATTTGGTACAGAACTTGTTTGCAATTACAGAGATCATACGTTTCCTGTAGTTCTTGACCAGGTTTGCAAACACTGCAGCAGGGATTTTGGCCCACTCCTCCATACAGACCTCCAGATCCTTCAGGTTTCGGGGCTGTCGCTGGACAGACTTTCAGCTCCCTCCAAAGATGTTCTATTGGGTTCAGGTCTAGAGACGGGCAAGGCCACTCGAGGACCTTGAGATGCTTCTTACGGAGCCACTCCTTAGTTGCCCTGGCTGTGTTTTTTAGGTCGTTGTCATGCTGGAAGACCCAGCCACAGTTGAAGTGTACCTATGCAGACTTCTACATGCTCTGTAAGTAAGAAAACCTGCAAAATCGGCAGTGTATCAAATACCTGTTCGCCCCATTGTATATATCACACCCAGCATCATTATGTAAATAATTATAATAATAAATAATCATATTTATTTCCAGCACCCTTTATACCTTGCTCATTGCACTACTGTGTCACCGGTCTTACTATGTTGTGGTTTGGTTTATTTTGTGTATTTATTTGTACTGTATGTTGCATTATGTCACTCTTGTTGATTGTCCTTTGTTTAAGTCTTGTATGAGTAAGCACATCGTGAGTCTGCAAAATCCAGAGTCAAATTCCTTGTATGTTTACACATACTTGGCGAATAAAGCTGATTCTTTTCGCTCAGTGTTGTTTAGCCTGTGGTGTAATTTCTCTACCGGCACAACTATACTTACTGCCTCAAACTGAACTACAGGACAAACACAGTGAATGTGGTTAAAGGCATATCATTGGATGAAACAGGGCAGACTGGATGTGTCCATCTACTACACTGTAAAAAGAAAAGGTTCTTCAAGGGTCTTTAGGGGTTCTTTTTATTATTATCCATAAAGAAGGCCGGTAACATAATCAGCTGGTAAAGACTTAATATGTATCTGGAATAAAGAAGAAAGAAATACGAAGTGTGATAAGGAACACAATCTTAAATCTCACAGACAATAATAATAATAATAACTTTATATTGTGCTTTTCTAGTAAAAGTACACAATGTGCTTTACATGCAATATGAATATATTAAAATAATAATAAAATATATGTATAAAACAGATATATATATATATATATGATGTAAAATGAATAAACTAAATATAAAACCACAGTGATAAAGTATTTGTGAAAGCCATCTTATAAAACTGAGTTTTTAGGTAAGACATTCTCTGACATTCTGTAGTAGGCTGTTCCTACTACTGAAGTCTGATTACTGTGACGGTGAGGTGACTGACTGCTCCGCCATCTCCCACATTCTCCATCTTTCCATTGGCCGTGAACTCATCCCGGTCCCCTTCATTTGTCTTGTCTCCAATTGTCTCTCACACCAGGTCCCAATTAGGTCATCAGTATGTGTTTAAATGTTTCTCCTCTGCTTCCCTCATTTGTCAGTCATTGTTCCATGTCACTGTGTGTTCTGATGCGTGTGTTGAGTTCTGTTTATATTTACAATTTGCCTCATACATTTCATTATCAAGTGCTCAGTGTTTTTCTGTTCTGTTGCTTTTGTGTTTAGTTAAAATAAATAGTACACCGACCTCTACCCATGCCTGCGCCTGGTCCATTGAATCCCACAACGTCACATCGTGACAGAATTACTGACCCAAAAAAGGACCATTTAAGTGTGAGGCAGAGTTGAACGGTAGGGGAACTCCTCGGTTGGCTGGACAGTGACAGGAGGAATACCCCTACCGTCACCCACTGCCCTCCTGGGCTGACGGGGACTCGGACGAGGAGGAATTCCCCTACCAGTACCCACTATTCTCCTTGCCGGCGCAGCAGAAACCCCGAAGAGAAAGATTGAGAAAGTGGGAGATGGCGGAGCAGTCCGTCACCTCACCGTCACAATTACAGCTGATCTGAGAGGTACAGTATGGGTTTAGCATGTCAATAATGTAATCAGGTGCCAGATCATGTAGTGCTTTAAAAATGATATGAATTATAAAATCTACTCTGAATTTCACTGGTAACCAATATTGAGTTGCCAGCGCTGAGGTTATATAAGACCTTGATTAAGTTCTTGTGAGAAATCTGGCAGCTGAATTCTGTACAAGTTGGAGTTTATCTAAGGACTTATTGTTGAAGCATGTAAACAAAGAGTCTAGGCAAGATAAAATTAAAGCATGTATAATTTTCTTGGTGTCCTCTAAAGATAAAACCTATTTTGGCAGTATTTCTATGTTGGTAAAAGCATGACCGCACCAGTTTTTGTGTTGTATTCATATTTTCAGTCTTGAAAATATTTGTTGATAGCGATCCTAGAGCCAACCGAACTTCATCTGAAATAGAAGGGGGCCAAACTTTGTTTTCATCAGTGTTTAACTGATTGGATATCCAGTTTTTAATGTCTTCTAGGCATTTATGCAGAACACACAACGTGCTCAAGTCATTTAACAATACAACTGCATATCATCTGCATAACAATGAAAAGACATACTGCTGAATTATACTACCTAATAGAAGCATCTGTATTGAAAACAGGATTGGCGTCTGGATCGAACCCTGTGGAACAACACATACATGACAGTCACAGAGGAAGACAAAATTGCTAGTGGACACTACAAATGCTCTATTTGACAGATATGACCTGAACTAATCTAATGAAATCCCTGAGAACCCAAACCAATTAAAGTCTGTCAATTAAAGTCTGTCAATTAAAATGTTGTGGTCTAGAACTGCACTACAATCCAGTAACAACAAGAACATTTTCCAGAGTCAGCATTCAACAAGTCATTTGTAACCATAACAAAGGCAGTTTCAGTACTGTGCTTCTGATGAAAGCCTGACTGGAATTTCTCAAAATTAAAACTGTGTTGAACCACCGGTAAAAATTGCTTTGCTACAACATTTTCTAAAATGTTGGATAAGGGCAGCTTGGAATTTGACCTGTAGTTATTAAAGACAGAGGTGTCAAAATTAAGCTTTCAAGAAGTGTCTGAACACTTGCTTACTTAATCCCAAACTTAACCTCTTACTTGCCGTAACCTTAACCCTTACCATAACTGTTTACAACTTCAATTTGGATGTTTTAAGCTTCGCCCACATCATTGATGTAACCAATCACTTGATTTCTGATTGAGGGTCAGATCTGCCTGTAGAACAACGATTCATGAAAATATAAGCTAACCTGTGTTATAACAGGAGAGCTGTGGGAACCACTGTTATTGAGGAAGGGCCCCTCAGAATGTAGGACGTGAATGCAAGGTTTATATTATTGTGTTTGAACAACATTTGACATAAATGTATACGGGCCAGCTCTGAGAAGGGTAGGGAGATTTTCTTTCAGATTGAAAAACCTATTATTCACCTCAGATTTTTACTTAGATTTAAAAGCCATAAGTCACCTCGGTCCCAGCTTGGAATTAGCCGAATTTACATCATACAAATCATGAATTTACAGTGTCCCGAGCCACAAAAGCTGCATTGTAAGTGGAAACAAACCAAGCATGGAAAGAAAACTTCAATTTAAATACAGAAATCTGTCGCAAAAGCATCTTTTTTGACTGTATACAGACAAAACAGCTGGTGGGATTTGGTGCACTGGGACTATGCAAACTACTTTCTGTAGCCACCACTCTGATATTTGGCAATGATGTCATCTGCAGTTAGCAAATGCTTTGCATTGTTTAATGGTTGTTCCGGGTTGTTCTACCAAAGTTACATTAGAATTGCCATTCTGTTCCATTTAAATCTCATAGTCATTTTATCTTTCCAATTGCAAATTCTTGGAATACAATACAGAGACCAAAGAAACTTTCCCAAGCCAACACCAAAATTCTTACTAAATAGCCTGTGTACACCACACAAAACTGCTCATTTCCTGCATTTATCGATACTATGCTTGTACTTTAATTGTGTACATCAACAATAAATCCATGTATATTACATCATTATTGCTCATTTATATTATGCTTACTAGCCATTGTGGTCTCCCAATAACAACAAATACAATTCTAAATACATGTAGATTTATTTACCAATTAAACAGAGTTCTTATTCTAACAAAGAGCTCTGTGTTTTTATGGATTTTTTTAAGCAGTAGGCTATTACAAATCTGCCAGTATAATGTATTTAATTGCATAGGGTATGGGAAATGTACTTTTTAATAATCATGGTTAAAGTAAAGATCATCTGCTAGCCAATACATTTGTTTTTTAGTCTGGATTTCCAGGCCCTGCTTCGTGGACACAGATTTAGCATAGCCCTGGACTAAATGATCAACCTCTATGGAGCTTGATTTTAGGTGTCAGGAGGTCTGACACCTAAGACTTGACTTATTGGACTTTTAATTAGAAGGTGTTTTTGTTTCTAAGTAGTATGGTAAGCTGGCACAGTACCTGGTGAGATTACTGGTTCCCTCAGAGCAGCGAATAAACATGTAGCAGCAGGTTGGCCTTTTTCATTTTACATTTTTTCCTGGAATTTGATCTGCCTCCCAGCGTAAACATTATGTGATTGTTTGCCTCAATCTTTAGGGCATAGCTTGCATTTGAAATGGGCTAAATATTCTGAGAAGACATTTGACACAGGTTAGTGCTTATCCCTTAACCCCAAACTTAACCTCTAAATTGCCGTAACCTTAACCCTTACCATAACTGTTTACAACTTCATTTTGGATGTCTTAAGCTACGCCCACATCACTGAAGTAACCAATCACATGATTTCTGATTGAGGGTCAGATCTGCCTTTATAAAAATATAAGCTAACCTGTGTTATAACAGGAGAGCTGTGGGAACCAATGTTATTGAGGAAGGGCCCTCAGAATGTGAGACGTGAATGCAAGGTTTATATTATTGTGTTTGAACAACATTTGACATAAATGTATACGGGCCAGCTCTGGGAAGGGTAGGGAGATTTTCTTTCAGACTGAAAAACCTACTATTCACCTCAGATTTTTGCTTAGATTTATAAAGTCATTATTCACCTCGGTGCCAGCCTGGAATTAGCCGAATTTACATCATACAAATTCTTGAATTGACAGTGTCCCGAGCCACAAAAGCTGCATTGCAAGTGTAAAAATACCAAAAGTGTACCATCTTTTTGACTGTATACAGACAAAACAGCTGGTGGGATTTGGTGAACTGGCACCATGCAAACTATTTTCTGTAGCCACCACTCTGATATTTGGCAATAATGTAATCGGCAGCTAAAAAAATGCTTTGCGATGTTAAGTGGTTGTCCTGGGTTGTTCCACCAAAGTTACACTGGAACTTCCTTCTGAAAAAAAGTGTATTGATTCCATTTGTAAACATAATGGACCACTAAACATAGGAAATATCCATTCAGTTGCAAATGAGATTTATATAGCAAAAGTGATTTGTTTTTGAGGAATACAACATTCACAGGTTCTTTGAGGTAAACAATACCACTTGTCTTAGTTTGAAGGGTTTTTTGAGTACGTTTCCGCTTGCATTGCAGCATTTGTTGCTTGGAATGCACAGTTTCAATTCATGAATTTGGACGATAATACTGTAATAATGCCAATTCAAGGGTGGGACAGAGGTGAATAATCGCTTGCTGTGGAAAAATCTGGGAAGTAAAATCTGTTTGTTCAAGGATGATTTTAACACCAGATATTAATGTGCAATTTATATGTAATACTCTAATATTTAGAGTCAAGACCACAACACTGGAGACCAAGACTATATCTACGTGGTCTTGTGTGGTCTTGAGAATGAGACCACAAGATCGAGACTCTGTCTCCGTTTATGGCTCTGTACTCTAGTTGATTATTCATATTTGGTTGAACATTTTTCGTAATAAAAGGAACAGTCTGTTGAGAGCATGAATATTCCACTCTCAAATCTGCATCAATTATGGGAAAGCCATTATGTTAATATGGATCGATATGAATTTCTCATAATATCAGGCTGTTGTGGGTCGAGGGGTGTCCAACCTGGTGCTAGATGAGTCTGTTTAATACACTGGGCATTGAATGTATGTTTTTTGGGTACTTTTGACAGCAGCTGAGGGGATCCTGAAATCATTAATAATAAAGAAATCAAAATACAGTGTGTATAGTGTCACTGATGATCAGTGCCTTAAATCTACTATTGTTGCCTTTAAGGAATTTTTGGTGTACTCTAGGAAAAAACAACTACTAAAACAACATGTGTATATTTGTTTTTATTTTTAGTAAAATGACTATGATATCTGCACTAAACCTATCATACTTGTTCAACTATACAATTTACTTTAATTAAGTAATTTTGACATTCTAAAATCATCTGACATGAAACTGCTTGCTTAGTTTACAGTTTAGTTTAAGTATAAGGGTTAAAGTAAGTGTTAATAAATCTCTGTATGCTCTACAGACACCTAGTAACATTTGAACTATCAGGACCTAGGGTACAGTACAATTGTTACCAGACATAGTAAATCAGTTGCAGCAAAGTCATTTGTGGGACACTGATACAGAGACAGCATTATACTGGTATCTGAAAAACATTCACCTCCTGCAAGGTCTTGTCGGTCCATTACCCTTAACAGATGGCCTACAATTACCTGGTAATTGACCCCTGATATAGGAAACAATTTTTTAATCTATGTTATATTTGACCTCTGTTTCTCCTGTCAGAGGTCACAATTACATCTTTGGTGGTGAGAAAAGATATTGTCTCACAAACAATTTTCCTGATGTCTAGCCAATTTGTAAATCTCCACTTGACAAATGACAAGCCTGGTTTGTCCCTCATGGATCATTTCAGCCCTGCTGGCCTCCTAACACAGATTAGCTGTTCAAGCCCCAGTAACACTGTTACACTAGTGTATTAGGGGTGGTTGAAGGTTCACTATGTAGAACATTACTGGGGCGACAGCTAGGAAAATTAGTGCAAGAGATTATAACCTTTGTCATAAATGTATATTGGTTGTTTGAATCCATATTGGTTGTAAATATAAATTATTGTAAGTGACCATAATATGTAGGTAGTTCTTAGTTAGGGCAGCTAATCCTTTTGTCACAAGCCCCGCATTATAATGGCATGTGTTCCTGGTTCTACCCAGACTGTTCAGAAACCCAGGACTCAGGGATGACAAGTCTGGTAACTTTGACTTAAGTATGTATTTGCAATTACATAATAAGTGCACATAAATTGTAGGTTGTTTATCACAAAGCCTTCATTAAAATGACGTGTGTTCCTGGGCCTACCCAGACTGCTTTGAAACCCAGGAATCAGGGATGCCAAGTCTCGTCGCTTTGGGTTGTATGTGTGTGATTATCAGTAGCCCTATGCACTCGGGTTTGAAGATAAACGAGGAATGCCATGGAAATCTATGTTTCAAAGTAATACAATTTATTCCAATCAGTTAATAAAGATACAATACAAAACATGATTTCATATCAGCAAAAGTCAACGTTCCCCCCAAATTATATAGTATGCAAGTCTACTAATCATACCATAACACATTAGAGCAATGAACTTGTGCTAGGAGCATCTGTTAACGATAGACTCCTAACTCATTTAATGACAGGATGTGTCAGAAGGTCTCTTTAACGAAAACAAACTCCTAAATAGTACTACAACACAACATGTCGGAAGGTCTGTTCAATGAAAATAAACTAAAATCATTGTTTGAAATAAGGATTAAATATCTTAACAGCAGACATATCTAAAACACTCCCACAAATTATCATTAGCATTTCATTACCTTGGCAAACACAATGAATACAAAGGACAGGAACTGTCCCACTTAACCAATGCAAAAGTTTCAAACCTGTAAACTGGACTGGAGGGTGGGGGCTGATGGCCCACATCTAGTGTTCCAGAGCTTAAGAAAAGCAAATGCGATGCAGGACACCTAGTTAACACCAAGGATCTCTTTCAGACTTGGTGTAGCCAGATGCTCCTCTTCATTGAATACACTTCCACTCCCTCAACAGACATTTCTCAGTACACTACACTGGCTCTTCAAAAGCTGCATTTGGACAGATGCAAATTGATCTGTGCTTGCTCCATTGGCCAAACCAATTACATCATATGTCATTTCAGGTGACTTCAAACTGATATTTCAGAACCATTGTGGTTCATTCAGTGGCCGAGGTTACAACTCTGAAAAACTAAAACGGTTCTATTGAGACATGAAAGGTCATTTTAAAATGAGGAAGAGGAAATGTTATTTGAAGGCGTGTTCATTTGATTTGCCATTTGCAGTGAGCAAAGCCTCCAAAATAATGCCGCCTGTGTCCTGACCAGGATCAAGAACCAGACCACATCACACCGATTCTGGCCCAACTCCATTGGCTACTGGTTAACTGCCTTACCGCCTTCAGATTCCACATGCCTGTATTTAAAACTTGAATCAGTTGAGCCCCATAGAGCTACGTCATCAGCTTTGCTACATCATCAGCAAGCCACATCCCACTTTCCAAACGTTCCCTACTCCATCATCAACACCCAAAAACACGTCGAAACTACTGAGCTCTCTGCTCCTTTGCAGGCCTTTATCGGTTTTTACTGTGTTCTCCAATTATTTATGCCACACTATTTTCTGTTTTCCATGAGGAGGAGAGGATACAGCTATAGTAAAGTTCCTTGCATTAAAGGTAATCCCTTTACTGCTAAGCTCTAATATATATAGCTCTGGTGAAATAAAACATTTGTTACAGTTGTGAGTACATTCAGGTTTAATATGCACTTCATTGAAAACGCATGCACATCATTAATATTTACATTTCAGTAACTTGGTAGTCATTTATATATACATTTCATCATTTATATTTACATCTCAGCCATGCTTATAAAATCTACAGCTGTGCGTGCAAACATTCTATTCCGCACCAATGAAGATGCACTCCACTGGGCCATCCTTTCACACGTGGAAGTCTTTGAATCCCTTCACGTCCAACTTTGAATAGGGATACAAAAATATTTCATTTATAAAGAGTTCGACCAAAACTGGATTGCATATTTTTATATTTCTGCAGAGTAACTCTGAATTTCTGTTTGTGGCAAGAGGGTTCTCAGTCACACCCATCTTGCTGGATTACTTAGTTTGGCCAGACAGCCAGTTCTAGATTGATGGCCAAAAGATATATATTGATTTATCATTTCCCATTCTAAATTCTAAAGTCCTTCTGGAGTTTCCTTAGTAAATATATGTGTTTTAACAGAGGCCTGTTCTGTGTGAGCACTGCAGGTAGGAAAAACTACCCTGATGCATTTCTGAGCCATGCCAAAGAGTGCAGTGCCAGTCATTAAGAGTGCCATTCTGATAACCTCTCTGCCATGTGTCATCCACCTCATAATCTCCCCTGTGTGTTTGACTCCCCTAATACACAACACAATCCGATTAGCAGATAAATTAGACGACAGACGGATTTAGAGAGATTTATCTCTTAATCAATTTCAGATGCCTATAGATAGACGAGACGCCTGACGACTGGCAAACCTTGTACCCAGAAGGCATAGATTTCTGATCCATTCACAGTCAGTGTAACGATAAACACTGCTACAAGTATTACAACAAATACCTGCGGAACTCCTTAGTGTAAATCATTACAAAGGAAACAAGATAAGACATTTACAGAATCGGTGTGCTTTCTAGCATGTCACTCAAAACAGTTATAGTGAATTGTTGTCTAGAGTCTTCCAACTCAACTCTGGACCTCATGGCCAGTTCCACACCATTCTTTCATCAACCCTCTAATTATGGACTTGTTTAGACCTGGAACATGAGGTGGGTGCAATTAATGATGAGTTAGAACAAAAAAACAACAGGCTTCAGACCTTGTAGTGTAACAGTTGAAATCCCTGATCTGACATAATAGGTTTCACTTAAAATGGTTGTCTGATTTTAATGCTATGGACAATGAATTTTTGAGACGTACAATCAAGATTACAGCTAAAACGTACTTTGTTCAGACCTTCACAACTATCAGGTATTAGCTAACAACAGATAGCATGCCTGGAAATACCCACCTCCACCACTAGGCCAATATTTAATAAAAGCAAAACAATTGGCATGTTGATTAAGAACCAATTCTTATTTACAGACACAAGCTGGGGGGAATGGTTCAGGCAGAAGAGGAGCAATTTGGGTCTACTGTCATGCTGAGGGACAGAATGAAATAGCTTTCACCTTGGCAGATGGAAACTAGTGAGAAAATATAATCAGATCCCCTACGCATTAGGCCAACTTGCCGTCCCAAAAAGCTGATGAACCTGCATGTAACAGGACACATCTGAATTCCCCCCCAAGCACAGAAAGATGTCGGGTTCACGGGGCACAAAAATCTTCATGGACCATGGTTGGAGTATTTCACAAGTAGGTTATTTCTCACGAAGTCTTCAGAAAACTACAATTACATGACACTGGAAGAGTTGCCAGAAGAAAGCTTCTGCGGTCACAAATCCACCAAAGTAAACGCCTGGATTTTTGGTAAATGTCATTGGAATATTAACTGGAACAAGATTCTATTGTCTGATTAAACAAAAATATAGCTTTTTGGCAACAAACACCAGAGGAGAGGTTGGTATATATATATATATATCCAGGGTCATGCAGAAAATAATCGAATACCCACAGCTTGGAGGATACATCTAAATCCACACAAAAATTATTCACAGACCATATGATTAAGCTTTTGCAATGGGCAACAAAGTCTCCTAATCTAAATCCAATAAAAACTGCGGCGTGGGCTGAACATTAAAACTGTACTAATGGCTTTTTGACTGTAAGATCAGGCTGACCTAAACAACAATTATATATTTTTTTACAGCATTTGTGCTCATATTTACCTAGAATGACAATCATTATGGAGGGCTTTATATTTGGTATTTATTGTTTTATTTCATAGCAGACTGCTTACTGATTAACACAGCCGTCCGTTGCTGGAGGTGCCATCAGCCGTTGATGCAACTGTTCCTTTGATGTAAATGGCAACTGTAGCACTCACGGTGAATCCGGTACAATGGCACATTGACTTGTAGAGAGGCTGTATACCAGCTCCACTGTAACAGCTTTTTGTTTTAATGAGGGACAGTGCCCCATACTGGTTGAAAAAGATTGCTGCTGAAACTAGCAAGAATTGAACCTGAGAGAATAAAAACTGCTGTCCAATTCTGTGGTTCTGAAAGGCTGGACAAGGGCATTCCACTGCTATCCGAGGTGCTGAATAAACGTTGCCTGTGATTTGTTATAGTAAATTGTATCACTGTGGTACTGAATTCATATTTTGTTTATGCAGAATTAAAAATAATAATATTTAGGAGAAAAATAGTTGGTGATATAAACTTGGCAAGTAAGACCGTGTACATTTATTTCCACCAGTTTATCACTGATAAATGCAATAACGTCTTCTATTGGGTTAATCAAGTTTAAGCTATTCATACCTAGCCCATTAATGTTTTAGGAAACTTAAACATATTAATGAATATGATCTCTTTTACTCAATGAAAATAGTTTAATTGATTGTAACAGACACATTATGAAAAAAAGATAATATTTTCTTGTCTATGACATTTAACAGCCTCTGATGTTACTAGCGTAAAACATTCTGGGTGTATTGGTTGTATCTGCATACAAGTATAATGCATTTTTTAAAGTAAATGTAACAATTATAATATTCATGAAGAAAGGTTTCCAGAAGATTGGAAACCCCTGGTCTAGCAGGTGGGGTATGACCAACCTGGGTAAATGATACATTGCTGCACTGCATTGCAAAAGTAAAAAAAGCATTGTGAAAAATATTCATTTGTTAATACACACATCAGTCCTACCAAGAAATCATGGATGAATTATTGATTTACTGCTAATTTTTAGATGCAGAATTATGCACAACAACATTTCTTATGTAAATATAATGCGTAACAACATTTGGCAAATTGTGTGGACGGTATCGCAAACAAGCTCACATTTTATCTAGCCTATCAAAGCTTATTTGGCATTGACACCAGACCAGTTTCTGCCTCATGGATCAATCAAACCTTGTTTTGCCAGGCTATACGAGAAGTAGACCTGGATTCATTTCCAATGGAATGCTGTGTTTGCATTGATTCTGTAGGGCCTATATTGTGTTTATCCTATGCAGGCCTACGCATCAAACTGTATGCAAACCCGGCTTGAAGGAAATGGACGCTAGAGATTAATGTTTGCATTTTGTTGGACACATATTCATGGCTACCATGTTGTGCAAGAAGTTATGTTGTAGGTGTTTTCAGCACTGTATGGATGTTTCCTCAGTTGTGGTCTACAGCTCCATCTAGTTGTTGAGTCATTGACCACAGTTCACAACCGCTCTTTCTAATCTTAAAAACCTCATTCTTCTAACCTGTCACTTCTCCTAACCTGCTGCAAACTGTTATGTTAACAAACCTAGAAAGGTCCCTGGTTTAGACAGGTTGGACAGAACGCTTTTGGCTTTGCCAGGTGCATTTAAATTGTATTTTTCCTTTTTAGACAACATTGTTTATCAATCTAATCAAAGATTCAGGTGACCAATGGATCAAAAATACTAACTCGTGAAAATATATAGGTTGGTTAGATTAAAGTTGGTGAGTATACCAGGTGAGTTGTGGCCAGTGTCAGCTGAAGTTGTCAGGTGGACTCAGCGTCACAACCACGTGGACTTTGGACAGGGACAGCTAGGAGTGAATGATTGAGTGAGATAGATAGATTTAAAGGGACACACCAAATAAGAATGGATAAATGACACCAGACAGGACAGACTGACCCTTGATCCAAAGACTATTGCAGCATATAGATACAGGGGACGGAGACTGAGGGATTAGGGTCACTATAACCCAAAGATAACAGACTCAACCTGACAGGCCCCAACCACATTATAAAGCATATCTTAAGTCAACCAAAGCAACATCAACAGACCCCAAACCAACAAATATGAAACAGGACTGAGTAGAGTACAAGTACACCAAATAATCTCCCAACACACACTCAAGGGGGTGCAAATGGCACAGACACGTCTGGTGATTAAATTATCAGATAATACATACATTTTGGTGATGTAGAGAATGTTCTGGGATCCCTACTTGCAGCCAAATCTGGAGTCCATTGAGTTACAGTCTGTCTGCTAATTATTGTGATATTTTAGTGGAAGGCTAGTTTTTGGTGAAATGCACATATGCCTTTACAATTATTTTTCATTTTCAACTGAGTAATTCGGGCACTGAATCCTGACTGGCTGAGAGCAATGGTATATTTAAGCAAGAGTGCATTAGGAGGTGTGGTAAATGGCTAATACACAATGGCAAGCAACTCTTCATTAGAACAATGCGTCATGGATGCTCCATATTGCTACTATAATCTGAATACCAATAAGAACAGTAAAGCTGCATACATTATCTTACATGTTGTATCTGGTCTAATTTACTACGGCTTTCCGACAATTAGCATTCAGTTCTAACCACAACATTTAGAATAGACTGCATACCACGTGTATGACAGTGATCTAGTATTCATGGTTCTAATAATGTTGATTACCAGTTCATAGCAGAAATAAAGCATTTAAACCTTTTATTTGGACAGACCCAAAAGTACTTGTGTAGATGCTCTGTAACATTTAATCTGTCGACCAGCCCTAACCTCTACCTCTACGCTCAGGATGCAGGTATGTCTTGATATTCTCTGATATGCGTTGGCAATATGTAGCTACATTGTTACATCATGCCAACAAAGAATTGTATTGATAATATGACTATATAGAGAGCATCTACAGTGAAACAAACATGTTTTATAAGCATTTATTTTACTAGGCTATAAAAACACATTAATAGATCCGCTGTGGCCAGTAAGCCTGTTCAACCCACGAGCCACTTTGCCCACACAAAACGGCATAGGAAAAGACTTAATTACGAACAGAGAAGGCCTTATGCCTGAATTGTATATTACTTACATATTTTTTGTCTGTTTGACGTAATATGCACGTGACAAAGACACGCCCCCATTTTTTAGTTGACACAAGTACGTTCAAGGTGTTGCAGACAGCGCTGCCTGCTACCCACCCGCCACTGCAGTGCGATGCTGCGTCTGCTCACTGCTGCCGAGAGTCCCGCTCACTGCTGATGGAGGGAGGGAAGTTGTGAGCCGGCGAGAAGGGGAGAAAACCTAAAAACCATGGCGGAGGCTAATCCTTTTAGGGGACTGCCCCGCTTGAGGAGGGCCACGGTAAGGTGTTTACGATAGAAGTATTTTTAAGACGTTTCCCAAAATTAGGAAACAGGATCTGTCTATTGCAGCATAGGAATCCTAATAGGCTACTGTCCGGGATGTGCCCTACTGCGGCATCAGCGAGACATCGCATGCGACTTAAGGAATATAAACAAATTTAAGCTAGAACTTGCATTTCTGTCAGTTATAGTAAGCGTAAACTCAAATAATATTACTGTGTGTGGTAGAGATGTGATATCGGCGGGACAGGTCATGCCAATGACAGAAAGGTGCGTAATTCTTGCGCGATAATTAACAGTAACATTTGAGTTCTGTAGGCCAATTTAAGTTGTTCGGTGGTATTATACTCAGTGATACTAGTGCAATCTTTTTTCGAATGAATGATTCATGAATATTGTTAGATCCTATGCCAGTAGCCATATGGATTTTTGTAATATCAGTTGGCATCATTCATAAAGTTAGGTACCGAGTGACAGGCCTGTACTGTATTAACGATAAGGCATTTTAGCAAGGTTCCTCTGACACAACAGTGCAATCCACTGCAATGGATGTTGTTGGGAAATAAAGGCAGTTTTGTTAGACACTGATCATTTTCCACATAAAAATATTTGATAATAATAATATACATATAATATATTCAATTATGGCTGTTATGTGAAGCTATGTTTTAGAAGTGTAAAACTCAGTTTTCATGCATGTTTTTGTTCTGTGCTGCAATGGTAAAACTAACCTTAAGCTGACTCCCCCAGGATTGACTGAGTGAGATGTAAAGCAGACAAGCTTGGTGTCAGCTGGCGTGTTTCATTGATCACCTGTCGTGCAGGCAGATTGACATTGACTAAACCTGATTGCATTTAGGTGACTGCTCAAAGCTGCATCTTGGATGGCAGTGGCCAGTACATGAAAGTTCAACTCTGTTGTTTTATGAGTTACATTATTGAAGAGTCACTTCCAGTCCTGATCGTTCTGAGCCTGAGATGCCTTTGCCTTGCACACCTGAACAGAGTTTGATCACCAGGGGCTTGTTTTTCAAAAGGTATCAACCTGGATATCAAATAAAATTACATATAGAAACACCATGAACAGAACGTCTAAAGGAAAATATTGGGTCACTTTGAAAGTTCCTTTCAGCAGGAAATATAGAAAAACGTATAAAAAATATAGTAATTGACAAGGATAGAATTAATGATTTATAATTTAAATAATAATTGTGTCCATCAAACTTTGCTTTCGTCAATGTATAAATGTATCCTCCATTTGCAGACCTTTGTCATTCTAGTTGTCAATTTGTTGAGGAAATCTGAAGAGATTTCACCCCAGGCTTCCTGAAGCACCTCCAACAATTTGTATTGGCTTGATGAGCACTTCTCATGTATCATACGGTAAAGCTGCTCCCAGAACAGCCCAAATAGGGTTGAGATCTGGTGACTGTGCTGGCCACTCCATTATAGATAGAATATGAGCTGACTGCTTCTTCATTAAATAGTTCCTGCATAGTTTGGAGCTGTGCTTTGGGTCATTGTCCTGCTGTATGAGAATAATTGGCTCCAATCAAGCACTTTCAACAGGGAAAGGCATTGAAAATGCATGGCATTGAAAATGGATTGATAGCCTTCCTTCTTCAAGATCCCTTTTACAATGTAAACATCTCCCATTTCACCGATTCTAAAGCACCTCCGACAATCACATTGCCTCCCCCATACTTGACAGATTTGACCAAGAACTCTGCCAGCATTTTTTCCAGCATCTTTTCAGTTGGTCTGCACCTCACGAATGTTCTTTGTAATCCAAACACCTCAAACTTAAATTTATCTCTCCATAAAACTTTTTTCCTATCTTCCTTCTTAGTGTCTGTGTTTTTTTGGCAATCCTAAGCTTTTCTTTTTATTGGCCAGTTTGAGATGTGACCTTTTCTTTGTAAATCTGCCTAGAAGGTCAGCATCTCGGAGTCGCCTCTTGACTGTTGATAGTGAGACTTTTGTGGGTACTGTTTAATATAGCTGCCATTTAAGGAACTGTGTTGTATTTGTTTCTCAAATAAGACCCTTGATGTGGCCTCTTGCTCAGTTGTGCACCAGGGCCTCCCACTCCTCTTTTATTCTGGTTAGAGACTGTTTGCGCTGTGCTGTGAAGGGAGTAATACACAATAATAGACTGATGAATTTCAAAAGAAAGTTCTTTTTTTCTGAACATTTTTAGCCTCTAATCAAACCCACAATAACCGATGCTCCAGATACTCAACTAGTTTAAAGAAGGCCAGTTTTATTGCTTATTTAATCAGCACAATGTTTTCAGCTGTGCTAACAATTGCAAAAGCGTTTTGTAATTATCAATTAGCATTTTAATATGATAAACTTGGATTAGCAAACACAACATGCCATTGGAACACAAGACTGATGATTGCTGATAATGGGCCTCTGTACGCCTATGTATGTATTCCATTAAACATTAGACATTTCCAGTGGCAATTGTCATTTACAACATTCACAATGTCTACACTGTATTTTTATCAATTTGATGTTATTTTAATGGACAGAAAATTGCTTTTTGTTAGAAAACACAGCATTTCTAAGTGACCTGAAATGTTTGAACAGTAATTTATATATATATATATATATATATATATATATATATATATATATATATATATATATATATATATATATATATATATATATATATATATATATATATATATATATATATATATATATATATATATATATATATATATATATATATATATATATATATATATATATATACACACATACAGCTCCGGAAAAAATTAAGAGACCACTGCACTTTTCTTTCCTTTCCAAAAATGTTGAAAAGGAAGATTTTGAGTTAGCAACAGAAGAGTTACAATTTACAGACCTCTGCAAATTGAATGCTTCTGTACCTTACTCAAAACGTTCCTTTAAAAAAAATTGGGAACTCTACACAACTCTGTTAAAATGCCAGGAGTTTGTGATGTAATAAAATCAGACAAAGATAAATCATGTCAGAATTTTTCCACCTTGAATGTGACCTATAACATGAACAATTCAATTGAAAAACAAACTGAAATCTTTGAGGGGGGAAATAAAGAACATACAAAAACCTGGTTTCTCCTTTCAACCAGTCCTGGATTTCAGACAAATAATTGGTCCCAAAGACCAAATTTGAGTTTAAACTGATTGTAGTCCATTGACAATGTCAACAAGCCTCCTCACCAAATAACTTGCAATACACCTGAACCTCATTTTGATTGTGTGATGCATGTGCAACAATTTGAAACCCATTGTTTCAGTATGTGCTTGTTAATTTGGTTAGGGTCATTTTGTTACTAGAATGGATCTCTAACATGTTTATTAACAGAAAACATGCATTTATATATCCATACAACAGCGATGCTATTTAATTATTAGCACAATATGTCAACATGCTCACAAAGCTTAAATTCCTGCACTTGTCTATGACTATAGAGAGTAGAGCTTATGCAATAGTCACCTAATGATTTAAGGTCAACTCTGTAAATATCTCCCGTTACAGAGTAGGAGGTTCAACTAAGTATGGCTTGAGAACACAGCAATAACCAAGTACAGTATGATTGCAATACAGCAGTCATAGCACAGATGATAAAGCCATGTTTTACAGTATCACTGATCTCAATATTGTTTTCTCTTCTACCGTTTTCTGTTTGCAGATGTCCTTCCCAGGGAATCTCCACCTGGTTTTGGTTTTGCGGCCCACCAGTCTTCTCCAGAGTCCATCAGGCACAGGCACTGACTTGGGCTTTCGCTTCAGCCAGGACGACTTCATGCTCAAGATGCCGGTAAGGAGTGGAGATGATGAAACCAACACTTGTTAGGAATTTTAAGGGAAATACCACTCCAGGAAGTGGTTAAGGGCCAGCACTGGGGGCTTATAGTAGATGTTGATGTAGTTCATTGGACATATAATCTGACATAACAGGGATCCGTGAGAGGCTTTAACGTCTACTACCTTGAATCTCTAAGACATTGTTGTGATGAGCAACTGTTATTGATTTTGGTTGTAGTCTTTCTGTGATACCCCTTGCTCTGCGTCCCACCACAGGTGGTAATGCTGAGCTCAGTTACAGACCTGCTTCGCTACATCGATGAGAACCAGCTGACCTCTGAGTTTGGCGGAACTCTGGAATATTGCCACAGTGACTGGATTGTCCTCCGTACGGTAAACAAGCTATCCCACAGTGTCAGCCACAACTACACATTGATAATGAGCGGGCCAGGTATTTTGTACAGACCAGATCAACAACATGCAGACCATTACACAGCAAGGCAGCCTAGATTTGGAAACTGAAAACGCATCACAAAATAGTGTTTTTGGGTAAACATTATTTTTTTGGGGTGTATGTCCTCTCTGCAGGCCATCGAGAGCTTTGCCGTGACCGTGAAAGAGATAGCCCAGATGCTGCAGGCATTTGGCACGGAGCTGGCCGAAACAGAGTTGCCAGACGAGGCTGACGCTATCGAGATCCTCCTCAGATCCCACACCGACAAATACAGGCAGCTGAAAGTAAGACACGACTACCTCAGAGTTATTTTTATCCCTGTGAGAGTCTGTTGTAATGTTTTGATGTAATGCTGTGAATCACTGAATATGAATGATCCTAGGAGGACATCAGGTCCGTGATGAGGCAGGGCCGTCACCTGTTATCCAACCTGGAGGCTGCCAAGGCAGCTAAAGCTGATGGGCAGGAAGACAGGGACATCAAGCAGGACTGGGACACGGTTCAGAGGTAGTGTATAGTACAAAACATTGATAGGTTGGACAATTGCATGTTTGTTCAAATAGCATTGGTGCGTGGTGCAATATATTATGGGGTATCTTTGTAACAGGTGCCATGGTTCTGGAGGAATGACCTTTTAGTAAGATATACTTTAAGGCTGAATCTCATATCGCATACTACATACTATAAACTACAAGTATGTACTTCGTGGAAGATGATGGAGTACATAATGTTTAGTATATAGCAGGCTAATAAGCCAGTATTTAGTGGGACATACTACCGTGTCATAAAATTGCATCTGGTCATGGGATCATTTTGTTGCGCATCAAGTTTGAATATTTAACGTTTTTTATGAAGTTTACTTACACCACAAGTAGCATCTATGAACCGTATGGCTTTCGCCACAGTGTATTTTAATAACTTAAAAGCCAGTAATACTACTATCTTACCACTTGGAATAGTCATAAGAATTGAGCAATTGCTAGCGAGACTGAAGAAGACTTTACAATGCCAAAGCTATTTCATTTCATGGCACAATGTTTTTCTTTCATATTTGAATGAAATTTACTTTTATAATGGACTTTTTCATCTAGTGAAAAGACAAGAGAATTGTGGAAACCCCTCCTATTTTACTGTGCAAGGGGTTGTGCTCTGCCCCAAAAAGCATGCACGGATGCATACTTAGAAAATCCACCAGAAATAATCGACAATCAGGGAAATGTTGGCATACAATTTTCTTGCGTACTATGCTTGGGACACACAAATGTTCTTGCATACTAATCTGGCATACTATACAGTATGCAAGTATGCGATTTGAGATTCAGATGAAATATTTAGCACAGAACTTATGTACATTTACATCAGACTTCTGGCCCAACTACGGGACATGGAAATGGCTTTCGACGGATTTTTCGAAAAACACCACCTGAAGCTGCAGCAGTATCTTCAACTGATGAGATACGAGATGAGCTTTCACGAGGTAGAGTTTGTTCAGCGTTGTATTGCAAAAAGTTGTGTCTCGTTATTCTTTGATTTACATTTGAGTGCCAAAGGTCAAACGTCCTTTTTTCATTGATGCTCAGATGGAGGAGAACCTGGACCAGCTGTCTGCTCAGGAAAAGGAGATTGCTGCAGTGGGAGGGACCGTGGTCCAGGCAGAACAGCTACTGAGAGAACTGGAGTCACTGGACACCCGTGCACAGGTCTGGACCACTCTACACAAACTCACCGCTAATCATGTCCGCTAGATGTCACTGTTAGACAAGGAAACAGTGATTCACAACAATTGTTCTGTGCTGGTTGTCAGGAGGAGATGGCCCGTGCCCAGATTGTAATCCTGCGTGGCCACCAGCTGGCTGCCGGCCACCACTACGCCCTAGCCCTGATTGTCCAGCGCTGCAACGAGCTGCGGCACCACTGTGACGTGCTGACCACTGCCATCCGAGCCAAACAGGCCGGCCTCATCCGTGTGCGTGACCTGCTGCTTCGTTTGGAGGAGGTATGCAAACATGCCCAGAACAGCTCTGCTTCCACTTCCCCTCAGAATCCCTATAGGTTCTGTGACAGTCTGTATCTGTCTGTGTCTTTGCCTACAGGCTAAGCTCTGGTGCGACGAGGGGGCATACCTCCTAGCCAATCAGCTAGTGGATAAGTTCCAGTCCAAAGAGGGAGCTCAGGCGGCATTGGAGGATATAGAAAGGCTCCAGGAGCAGGCGCCGTCATGTCTCAGCCAAAGCCCTGACGTCCTCAGCCTGGAGTTCGAGGCCATCCTGACCCCTCAGCTACAGGTGTGCAGCCCTTAGCTCCTTGTACAGCCAGCCTCGCTGGCACAAGACATACCGGACCAGTACCACTAGATCATTTCATCCCTAATCATTTTTTTTAAATGGCAGCACTATGTTACTGCCAACACTGAAAACATTACACATATTCTATCATCATTACCAGGTCAATTATATTTTTACTATTACCAGAAGTGTATATTATAATTCACCATCTCCTTCCTCATGAGCATTCTGATACAACTGGCCTATTTATCTACATCTGTAACATCTCCTATGTCTTTTCTAATCCGTCTCCCTATTTCTCCATCTCTCTGTCAGTCTCAGATTGGGGCGGCCACTGAGAAGCTGTCTCTCATGCAGGGGATGATCCACAACAGAAAGGCGTGTCTGAGGAAGCTGGCTGACATTCAGGTGCGGCCCATCCAACTGGTGGCCCCTCGGCCTGAGCCCTCCCCCCGATGCAAATCCCCTCTCTTCTCCCCCAAACACAGTACGTTACCATTAACACACCACCACACAACTTACCTCATCTGAAATTGTGCCCTTTGTGACCTGGCTGAGAGCATCCACAACTTTCCCAACAATGTCCTTTGATAGCAGAGTCACAAGAGATCCTCTAACTTTTGCACCAATTTCATGATGCTTCTTGCTTTGCTCAATACCACTGCTAATGTGCTGTTGAAGACACAGATCATAACGAGTCAAAAGTGTTGCCAACTCTAGAAAGTTGCCATGATTGACTGCAGTATCTTCTAGTGTATAAGCAGCCTCTGATTTATCCCCTCTGTAACTAAGTCCACATTTGCCTATACATTTTATCACATCTGTTATGCGTTCCATCACCTGACGCTTCTTCTTCACCTGCTCATGATGTAAAGACATTTGTTTGCCTGCCAGAAGGCTTTTTATATCTGCCCTTACAGCCAACATAAACTAAGTATCAGCACTATCTCTGTGGATCCATGTTCTCATGCCTCCCTTTGTAAAAGGGACTATCCCTTGCAGCAAGTGGAAATGCCAAACACACAGAACAATACAGTGATTGTGTTTTACTGTATGTCAACCACTTGCGGTTGGTGCCATGCTTGCTGTGAAAAACATTATTTAGTAGGTGGTGTTTTGTGGGCTACTGAGGATGGTAATTGAAAAATGTGTCTAGATCCTGTGCTTGAGGATGAGCAACATAATCAAAATGATAGGCTTCCTCATCTACACTAGCATCTGCCTGTGCCTCTGGGATCTCATGCTGGACTGTTTTCTATATCTCCTCTCACTATCTGACTCAGCTGTATTGCATAACAAAAAGGGCATTAGGGCATATACCAGGGGTGTCAGACTCAGATTAGGCAGTAGGCTGGTTTTGTTGGAATGAGACTTCATGGAGGCCGTCATTGTCATGGTAATTATAATTTTTCTGCATGGGTATCATATTGTGGTGATTTACTCCTTTACTACACCCATTTCTGAACCAACAATGCATATTGGTTTATCATATACTGTCATATACTCCTCTTTCTTACATTATATAACTTTAATTCATATTGTTTAATCTGTTATCCTCTCTACCTGTCCCTGTAGTTATGGACTCCTCATTGCAAATTCCAGGCTCATCATTTTCAGCGGGGGACTGGCTTATTATTAAGAGGTCATGTGTAGCTGTGTGACTGGACAATCAATGTTCTATTGTTTTATTCTTGACCTTGTTTCACACTGGTTATTTTGTCACCATGTTTCTGGTGCTAGCCCTGAAAAGTCAGAGCTAACCTTGCCCCAGAGCAGGGCCAGCTAGCCCTAGGCTAGGGGTGATACTAGCCCACTTCAAAATATTCAAGTGTGAACACATGCTTAGGAGGCCCTTAGCCCAGGGCTTCGGATGCTCTTAGCTCTAGGCCAGGGGTGTCAAACTGGTTCCATGGAGAGCAGGTTTTTCATTTTTCCTTTAAATTGGTTCCCAGTTCAGACCAAAACAACCAGGTGAGGGTAAAAACTAACCAATTAGTGACCTAATTAATCAATCAAGTACAAGGTGAGAGTGAAAACCTGCCGACACTTGGCCCTCTGTGGAACTGGTTTGACACCTCTGCTCTAGGCTAAGGTGCATTGTGAACACTCGTTTAGATGCCTGTCTTCCTCAGGTCAAGTGTTCATATTTTATTTTTGTGTTTTCATGTCTGCAGGTGTAGATTTCAACTCAGTTCTCAACTCAAGGTTTTCTTTCGACCTCTTACCTGGCAAGAGGGCAGCTCGGAAATGCCCAAGAAAGGTGAGTTTTGGCTTATTACACAAATAGATAACATAGGAATCAAGGAGATAGGATGAAACTGCAAAGGAACCTGTCCAAGAGTTTATCGTAATAAGAGTTTATTGTAAATACAGAACAAACTCATACAGAAATAAAAAGTAGACCAATCAGACAGAACTTGCACCAGCGAGCAGAGAACTATTGGAACAAACAAATGTACCTACAGTGGGTATAGAAAAGAATCACCTTAGTTAATCACCTTCTCAATAGCACACAAAGCCAATTGACTTTCAACTGTGATCAGCTGTGGTCATTTTGATTAACTAAGCATGAAACAAGCTTTTTCTGAAGCATTTCAGTCCTTGGTAGTGCAACTATCAATTATGGGTGGCAAGGCATTGTCAAAAGATCTCCGGGATAAAGTTGTGGACAGTCAGGAGATGGATACAAAAATAATTCAAAGGCTTTATCAGTGCCTAGAAGCAGAGTGAAGTCTATTATTAAGAAGTGGAAGGTATTTGGTACAACACAGACCCTCCCTAGGTCACGATGTCACTCCAAACTGGATGAAAGAGCCAGGAGGAAACTTGTCAGAGGGTACCAAGAGGCCTACAGCAACTCTGAAGCAGTTGCACGAATTCATGACAAAGAGTGGTCATTGTGTGCATGTGACAACAATATGTCAAATTCTCCACAAATGAGGCTTGTATGGGAGGGTTGCAAGAAAAAAGCCACTCCTCAAGAAAGGCCACATGCAGTCACGACTGAGCTTTGCCAAAACACACCTTGAAGATTCTAAGGCCATGTGGAAAAAGGTGTTATGGTCAGATGTGACTAAAATTTAATTGTTTGGCCTCAATTCCAAACGATATATCTGGCGAAGTTCCAATACAGCTCACCATCCAAATAACACCATTCCTACAGTAAAGCATGGAGGTGGTAATATCATGTTATGGGGTTGTTTCTCTGCAGCAGGGACTGGAGCAATTGTCAGGATAGAAGGAAAAATGCATGGGGCAAAAAACTGTCAAATTCTTGAGGAAAATCTGCTGCTCCCTGCCAGAAAGTTGTCATTGGGAAGATTTACCTTCCAACATGACAATGACCCAAAGCACACAGCAAAACTGACCACACAGTGGTGGAAGGAGAAAAAGGTGAATGTCCTTGCATGGCCTAGTCAGAGCCCAGACTTAAACCCCATTGGAAATCTGTGGAATGACTTGAAGACAGCATTCCACAAACGGTCACCATTAAATTTAACTGAACTTGAGCAGTTCTGCAAACAAGAGTGGTCAAATATTGCAATGTCTAGATGTGCAAAGTTAGTAGAGACCAATCCCAACAGATTAAAGGCTGTAATTAAACCAAAATAACAGCCTTGGTTCAACAAAATACTGAAACAATGTGATTATTTTACAGGGGAGTGATTCTTTTCTATACCCACTGTACATATAGAAGATTACAAAACACTACTCAACAAGGACTGACTGGCAATTAGGTATATATAAATATACACTTATGTCCAGATATAATTGGATGCAGACACATGTTTGGTTATTTTGGCTGTTTACCAAAATATATTCAAGTTACAGTTAAATAATGGGCTTAAAGTTCAGCCTCACAACTTCAATTAGAGAGTATTCACATACAAATTGGAGGAAGGGTTTAATATGTAACCCCTTTTTTTGAAGGGACCAAAAGTAATTGGACAATTGACTCAACAGCTGTTTCATGGACAAGTGTGGGCTATTCCTTCGTTATTTCTTCATCAATTAAGCAGGTTAATGGTCTGGAGTTTATTCCAAGTGTGGCATTCATATTTGGAAGTTGTTGCTGTCAACCCCCAACATGCGGTCAAAGGAGCTCTCAATGTCAGTGAAACAGGCCATCTTTAGGCTGCAAAATACAAAAATCCATCAGAGAGAGAGCATTCTGATAAAAAAGAACACACTGGTGAGCCCTGCCTCACAAAAAGGCCTGGACCTCCATGGAAGACATCAGTGGTGGATGATCGTAGGATCTTTTCCATGGTAAAGAGAAACCTCTTCACAACATCCAGCAAGGAGGAGAGTGTTATCCAAGCCTACCATACAGAGAAGATGTAAAGAGGAGCAAATACAGAGGGTTCATCACAAGGTGCAAATCATTCATAAGTTTCAAGAATAGAATGGCCAGTTAAGACTTGCAAAAAAATATCTAAAAAAGCCAGCCCAGTTTTAGAACAACATTCTTTGGACAGATGACACAAAGATCTACCTGTACCAGAATGATGGTAAGAAAAAGTATGGAGAACGGCTCATTTTTAAAAGCATACTACATCTTCTATAAAACATGGTGGAGGTAGTGTGTTGGCATGGGCATGCATGGCTTCCAATGGCACGGGGTCACTAGTGTTTATTGGTGCTTCACTTTACAGATGGACAATGACTCAAAACATACTGGCAAAGCAACCCAGGAGTTTTTAAGGCAATAAACTTGGATATTCTGCAATGGCCAAGTCTCAACCCGATTAAGCATGCATTTCACTTGCTGAAATTAAGGCATAAAGACCCACGAAACAACAACAACTTAAAACAGCTGCAGTAAAGGCCTGACAAAGCATCACAAAGGAGCAAACACAGCATTTGATGATGTCCACGTGTTCTTGAATTCAAGTAGTCAATGCCTGCAATTGATTCTCAACAAAGTAATAAAAATACAAATGTATTATGTATTTTATTTCTCCAATTACATTTGAGCTCCTGAAATAAGGGGACCGTGTATGAACATGTTTGCAATTCCTAAACATTTCGTACAATATTTTTGTTCAACCCCTTGAATTAAAACTGAAAGTATGCACTTCAATTGCATCTTTCATTTCAATCCATTGTGTACAGAGCTAAAATTATGAAAACTGTGTCAGTGTCCAACAAATATTTCTGGATCTTGCTGTATGTTTAATGATTGCAAATGGATGACAGGTGTGATTGATAGGGCTGCATTCAAGTCCAGTGGAGTGTGATGAACTGGTGGTGGTTAGTACACAGGGGAGGATGAGCACCGCTGCTCAAAGGCCTGGGAGGTGTTACAAATACCCGGTTTTGTTTTTAAACAGTCCAAAAGTATTGGAACGGTAAGGCAAATTCCTTTGTTTTTGTTGTTCACTGAAGACATTTTTTTTTAAGATCAAAAGGCACCCCCTGAGGGCTGTCCCTTCTTGTGGTTGGGCCGGAGAGGGTCCATTGACGATTGAACAGGTGGCAGTCCCTTCCTAACAGGAGTGGTTACTTCTGTGCATCCACCATCCCCAAGCGCTGAGTGATATGCCTGCCAGGAGTGGAGGGTGGCTCGCACTGTTGGGTAGCGCTTACAGTCCCAGTGGACACACGACACGGCTCTCCTCCTGGCTTCTGCTGGTAAGACCCTGGGACAAAGGGCCCCGACACCAGAAGATCATACTTCATGTCCAAAAAGACCTTGGTGTTCTGTCCAGATAACCTTAGTGGGACCCTTTGGGCCAGCGTGGACACGACAGCTCCCTAAGGCACTTATCTAAAAGGTTTCTAACATGCTTTTCACGCCTATGGCTGGCTGGAGCCAACTCATACTCAACCTGAGCAATTCACACAATGGGCCCCAGGCTAACTCACCCTCTGTGTACCACCACTGATGCAAAGCGGTGGCCTGCTCCCTAGGGGATAGCCAATATCAGGATAACATTTCAGTTTTCAGTCGTCCGTAGTCCTGAGCCTCCTGCTCAGACAAATCGTAGTACATGCACTGGGTACACCCAGACAAGAGCGGTGCAAGGTAACCGGCTTAGTCTGCTGGTGCCCAGCCCTCCATCCCAGCCGTCCTTTCAATGATGAGTAGGTAGACTTCTGTGTCATCTGCCTGGGGTAATCGGGGTACTAGGGCGCTCACGAGGTCCTGGAGGTGCCCGCACTTGAAACTGGCCTTCTTTGAGGAGTTAGATGACTACCCTCTGTTGCAATGTGCATTCCGTGAGGAGACGGATGAAGTCGGAGCTTGTGGTAGGATCCATACTCCGTCAGTTGGTTATTGGGTTGACTTGACGAGGCCTCAGCCCTGCAGTGCCCACATTCTCCACCAGTGTGACTGTTTAGAAATGGCGTCACCTATGTTGGCAGGCGTCAAGAGAAAATTAAGAGACCAAACAATTGCTGAAGTAGATGGTTTGTATTAGGGATCCGTTTGTAAAGGTTGAATCAAACAAAGACGTCCGTCACCACACAATAAACAGGCTCGAGGACGCTCCTATGCCCGCCTGTCTGCTCTAGACACTGGTAAACTATTATTTCTGTTGCCTTAGGGATAAGCTCCCTCCAAAGGGTTACTTGAGTCTGCCTTGGTGTCGCCGTCTGCCTCCCAAAGCATTTCACCTCCCTCCTCGCGTGTGGCTAGCTACCTGCTTTTACAGGCAGAACAACAAGTGTTCGTACATTGCCTCCATCAGAGCACCCACAATACCCGTCCCGGACAGCAGGTGTTTGCAAGTTACTCAGGCACCCTGCTGGATCCTCCACAATACTCTGTTTTGCGTTTTTCTAATGTTCTTGTCCCTAATGGTAGCATGAGGCGGTACCTGCAGCTCATTCAGGTTGCACAGGCAGTCCAGCTCCTCCAGGACGACACATTCATATGTGGCATCATAAGAAGGTTTGCTGTCTCCTGGGAGTCTCATGTGCATGGAGGAGATACCAGGAGATGGGCTGTTACATGAGGAAAGCTAGACACTGCTGTAGAAGGGCATCAGCCCAGCAGCACTGGTATCTGCTCCTTTGTGCGCGGAGGAGCACTGTCAGCACTTCCCTACAAAATGACCTCCAGCAGGCTACTGACCAAACTGGCAGAAACAGACTCCATGAGGGTGGCATGAGGGCCCAACGTCCTCTAATGGGACCTGTGCTCACAGTCCAGGACTGTGCAGCTCGATTGGCATTTGCCAGAGAACACTAGAATTGTCAGGTCTGACAGTGGCGCCCTGTTCACTTTACAGATAAGAGCATGTTCACACTGAACACATGTGACAGACATTAAATTGTCTGAAGACCCCACAGTGAATGTTATCCTGCCTGAAACATCGTCCAGAATGATCGGTTTGGAGGGTCACACAAATCTCCATGTGCTAGCCAACAGTATCCTGACTGCTGTTAGGAACCAGGATGAAATGCTCAGACCCATTGTCAGACCTTATGCTGGTGCAGTGGGACCTAGGTTCCTCCTGGTGCAGGACAATGCCTGTGTGTAGGCAGTTCCTGGATGACAAAGGCATTGATGCCATAGACTGGCCCTCATGTTCCCCAGACCTGAATCCAATTTAACCTCTGGGATGTTATGTATCGGTGCATTTGACCCCAACTAGCCCAACAGTTTGTCCAGGAGCTCACTGATGCCCTGATCCAGGTCTGGGAGATCTCATCAGGAGCATGCCCAGATGTTGTCGGGAGTGCATGCAGACCTGTGGGGGCACACAGGTACACACTACTGAGTCACAATATGAGTTGCCATGATAAAATTCATGCAAGATGCAACAGCCTGTGATTTCAATTGTTTACTTTGATTTGAGTTTAAATCCAGCCTTCCATCAGTTGGTGATTTTGGTTTGCATTGACCGCTGTTACGTGATTTTTGTTCTCAACCATATACACAATGTAAAGTAAAGATTTTGATCTTTAATATATTTCCTTCTTCGAGACCTGATGTGTGATTTAAGTTTTTCCTTAATTTTTTGAGCAGTGTATGTTATGTATGCCCCTGAGACTTGGCTATAACTTATGATGATGAGTTTTTTTATATGTATATGTAACAGCATATTATTCATATATTATTCGAATAAAATGATATGCAGTCGATTTGCTCTATTACTTTCTTCAGTTTGAACATAATTAATGGTGAATATATGTAGCTAACATTATTTTCTTAGGTGAAGAGTTTTTTTGAGAACTTTTGTTAGTTAAAACCGAGCTAAAAACTGCTAAATCGTGCAGTATGTTTGACTACCATAAATGATATGACATCCACATTTTTTCAGACTACTCTTACATTTGGGTTGCATAATGTAGCCCTATTGTCTATTGAAATTGAGAGGCCCATTCAGTCTTTCTATTTTCTCACTCGGACATTTGAAATAAGTGAATAACTTAGTTTACATTCACAATATTCACACACTATTAGAAAGATATTAATAGACATGACCTGGGGCTCTTACTGATCGATGTAAAAAAATGGAACAGAAATATTCCATGTTGGGTTTCTAGAATCTAAAAAGTATAGTTTTTGGAAAATACTGTAGATGTGTTCACTGTTTGACATTTAGACTTTGCGAGTGTTCATTTGGTCTGGCCTCCACATTGCCTCTGTACCAATTCATCAGTTAGTTTGTCAGCATGTCATGCAGACTAAAGCCTGCTCTCTTCCATCCAGATTGAGGTGATGCATGACTATGAGGAGAACCGCAACTGTCTTTCCTATGGCCAGGAGGGGGAGGAGAGCCCAGACCAGCTGAAACGGTGAAACATCGCTCCGCTCTACTGAACATCAGTCCGAATGCATTCCCGATCTGTTTCAAAACCTGTATAAATCTTTCTTGGTCTACATCTACCTAGAACTTTCATTTAATAAAGTAATTTCCTTTATCGCTGCTTCTCTGTCTCTCTCTGTCTCTCTGTTCATCTTGCCAAATGTGCTTTGTGTCTTCAGACACATAATGAAAGAGCTTATTGAGACAGAGAGGATCTATGTAGAGGAGCTTCTGTCTGTCTTGCTGGTAAGGAGTTTCATTCGACAGTTGCAGAGACAAAAACATCCTAAAGGTGCATATATAAACCACATCTTCATTTCTGTAGGGTTATAGAGCAGAGATGGACAACCCTGCCCTTTCTGACCTTCTGCCCCCTGTGCTACGCAGCAAGAAGGAGGTCCTCTTTGGGAATATGCCTGAGATCTACAAATTCCACAGCAGGCAAGGACAAACACCCTTGGTCTCTCTCACACAGACACACATACACACGAGGCACTGATACGCTACAGCACTAAATATTACAAAATAAGGAGATAGTATTGATTGAAGTTACGAGCCATACTTGCCTCACGCCCAACAACCATCCTCTCTGCAGGACATTCCTCCAGGACTTGGAGGGGTGCCTGGAAACTGCTGAGAGAGTTGGAGCCTGCTTTCTAAAACGGGTGAGAAACTTGTGATGCACCAGAATCATGCCCCCACCCACTGAGTATTGACATAGGTTTTTTGTTACTTGTCAGAACCTCCTGTAACCATCTATTTGCGTGGCTCGATTTTGGCTCTCTGTCGTTTCAGAAGGAACATTTTCAGGTGTATGAACGCTACTGTAACAACAAGCCACAATCCGAGTTGCTCTGGAGACAGTGCTCTGCTTCAGCTTTCTTCCAGGTAACACTGTGAAGTGACAAACAAGAAGGGAGACACACTTCCATTCATAGTACACTGTAATCCTCATCTATTGATAGATGTTTTCAAAAGTATTTCTTCCGACATTTCTCGTAGCCTAATTTTTACCCCCATTATTTCAATTATTTTCTTTCTTTCTCCTCTGTAGGAGTGTCAGAAGAAGCTTGAGCACAAACTGGGTCTGGACTCATACCTGTTAAAGCCAGTCCAGAGGTTGACTAAGTACCAACTGTTGCTCAAGGTAAGATTCAGGCTGCAACAACAAAGGCTTGATTGGTACATTTCAACTTAGCTAAATGATTCATACCATTCAGCTTGACCATTCATTGGAACACATTCAGCTAAGCTAATTTTGCCTGATATGTTTTATATATAGACTGTGTGATTCATGGAAACACATTGGGCCCCCGGGTCATTCCCAACAGGAACTGTTGAAGCACAGTGCAGACAGTGAGTACATCTCTGAGCTGCAGGGGGCACTAGAGGCCATGCTGGACCTCCTCAAGTCTGTCAACGACTCCATGCACCAGATCGCCATCACTGGTTATGAGGTAAAGCTGAGGTGTAAGCTTGTATGAGTGACTAAGGGAAAACAAATGAGCGAGTGATGTTTCTCTCCCTCTCACATTTAATGAAAGTGTATTTTGTGCTAATGATGTTTGTCCCATCACACTGTGTTGTGCGGTCTACATGTTCCCCCAGGGGGAGCTGAGTGAGCTGGGTCGGGTTCTGATGCAGGGGTCCTTCACTGTGTGGATCAGCCATAAGAGGGGCTCCACCAGGATGAAGGACCTGGCCCGCTTCAAGCCCATGCAGAGGCACCTCTTCCTGCATGAGCACGCTCTGCTTTTCTGCAAGCGCCGCGAGGAGCACGGCGAAGGTCACGACCGTACCCCCTTTTACAGCTTCAAACACTGCCTGAGGGTATGACCTAGCAGGGGAGCATTTACCTCCCACTCTCAACACATTGACCCGTGTTCACTTGGATGACCAGACAATGAAATATGCAACAGGAAATTGTGTTTGCTCTTCAGATGAGTGCGGTCGGGATTACGGAGAACGTCAAAGGAGACGTGAAAAAGTTTGAGCTCTGGTACAGTGGAAGAGAGGAGGTTTATGTTGTTCAGGTGAGGATACAAAATCTTTATCATTTCTATTAACTAGCGTTGTCGGACAAGTCTGTGTCTTGGCCTGAGCCCGGGTGGTTTAGGTCATCTTGACTCGCTGATGCAAACGACAACCCTATATGGGGATGTGTTCCATCTAGGCACCTACATTCCAGATCAAGATCGCCTGGCTGAAAGAGATCCGGAAAATCCTCACTAACCAGCAGAGGCTCCTCCAAGGTTTCTACTTTGCGTCAAATTGTCTGTCTGCTTCCACGTTGGGTGTGTTGTTCATTTCCGCCGTCCCGAATTATGTTCCTGCCTGCGTGCCGGTCGTTCGGATCACTTACCGAGTTTTAAAGTCCCTTTTTATCCGCCCTCTCTCTCAGAAGATATTCCCTCTACTCAACTCTCGGACCAGACTCCCCTATATCCTCCCTCTGCTGACAGGTGACATTCGTTTCATGTCCAGTCCTCTACCCCTTGCTCACTGTATTGCACGACAATCAGATCATTCTGATTTCATGATAATTGTATTAAATTGCTCATAGCATGTGGTTTGTTAGTTGTGCACTCCAGTCCTAGCTCGGTTTCAGCTTGTACTGACTCTGACAAGTCAGGCTCATCTCTGGTAGGGTCCAGGGCATGAAGTCGCAGTGAGGGCCAGGGGCTGAGCTGGGGACCGTTCTGTGTCATGTGGTGACCATTTTGTTTGGGTGTTGTGTTTCTGCCTTGTTCCTTTGCCGCGTTGGACAGTCTGGCATGCCATGTGTCGGTGTGCATGCCGTGGACGCCCGGGCAGATCGCCGGCTGCTCAGGTTGTTTTGATGTCCTTCCTCACAGCACACTGGTGGGCCAATCTCTCGGCACAGAGGAGGCGGAGTCGTCGGAGCACACCAGCCCAGTACTCACGGACCCCGTGGTCCTATCGCCCCAGTCGCAGCACTACAACAGACGCAGTGAGTCAGCATTGGAAACAAGCAGTCATTTTGTGTCACATTATAGTAATCGCGACGTTTGTCTGTGAGGCTTTGTCTTTGGAAATTCTGGTGTTTACCAGTGACATTATGTAGTCAGTGGAAACGTATTTTTTATAAAATGTTTTGAATGAGTCTAATGTAGCATATTTTCTTGACAGTAGACACATTTCCATACAAACCCCCTTTCAAGATTTGAATGGTCTAGGCTTATGCTATGGGAGCAACTTTGTGTAAATGGTGTCTACAGTTAGTGAATGGTAAACTAACGCAGAGTTGTATTCAAATTGTGAACAATATATGGGTATTAGATGCTGCGCAATGAACTCACAACAGTAAACATTTAGTACATTTTACAAGCAATGGAAATGACCAGGTATGGTTAGCTTTCTTTTAACTGTTCTCCAGAGGCGATGCTTTAATGGGTGTGCGGCATCCATGGCAGCCAATCAGAGGGGCTCCCAAGTTTATCTTACGGTTTGCAAGCAGAATAAAATTATAAATGTATTTTATGATTCCATAATGCATATGTTTGACTGATTAATATGTGATGTGGTGGGTGTAACCAGTGCTGCCAGATGGAGTGGTTTCCCGCAACTGGCCTATTTTTAATGACAGTGCGCAGGCAAAAATGGACCTGGGCGGGTCATTTTACAGATATGGTTGTTTTTGTGTGGAGCCCATGGGTGATTGGCCAGTATATTGTCAGTGAAATCTTGCACCCCAGGATGTAACGTTGGACCTTGTCAGCTCGTTTGCTAATGATATGAACTGCAGAAGATAGCTATCTTAAGTATCAAAACAGAAAAATGGAACGTAGATATGTCTTCCACTCAGAGCAAAGAAAAGCAATATGAAAAATAAATATAATAATAGTTTTAATGAAAAAAGTTTTTAGTAGTTGTTGAGCTGTAGAAACACTAGAAGAAAATAGATCTGACGTTACAATGACAGGAGCAGCATTGCAGATTCAAGCAAAGCTGGGAATACAGTTACGATTCAGATCCAACAGCAGCTAGCAGTGAAGCTAGCAGCGCACCGTGATGCCACTCAGCATCACACCACAGAGCCAAAGCCAAATCCCACTGTGGCAACGTCCACCGAGCCACCGACCGGAGACGGCGGGACCCAGCCAAAAACGTTTCACCAAAGGACTCAACACAAACACTCCATTGAAACCCACCTGACATACCCAGATTGCTCACGCAGATGCAACCTATGCTTATCAATTAGGGATTGCAGGAACGACTGCTGACATCACAGCAAAAGGGGTCAACCCCTCTAGCTAGGCGGGCTGGTGGAGATTCTTCACGCCCTCTCTGGCCTAACATAGGGAATGCCCCCAACGAGCCATCCCCACCGCTATCTGCACCGTCTCCACAAACAGGGATCAGAATGAATGACAGCCTTTCCTCCCGTACCCAAGACATGTGAGGAAGAATGCCCTGGAGAGGCATTACAACAGCACTCTCAGCCACGGCTGGTGCACTAATGTGTCCACGCCCAACAGGGGTGTGCCCCGTACATGCAGAGAAAACCACAGAGGGCAGTGCCCGTCCTCCTAGAATGTGAACAGATCCACCTCGGCTCTCCCGAACCTTCTCCAAATCTGAAGATGCCACTCGCAGTCTCGGGGACCTCCCCAAGACAACAAGTCCGCGCCCACACTGACTTTCGCGGGAATGTAGAGAGGCCTTAGTGAACTCAAGTGCACCTGAGCCCATTCCCAAAACCCGCCAACAGATGATGAGACAGAGACCTGATTCTGCCCTGTCTGTTGACGTACGCAATTGCCATGCAATTTTTCGACCACAACAACACTTCCCACCCCACAAGGTCAGGGTGAAGTGCAGCAGCACATGCCTGATCATGTCCAAATTCACCAAGCTGATGTGGCGCAGATGGAGACAACAAGCCTAGAAATGCTGGCTTCTACCGAAGAGGTTATGGCATAACGCCCTCGAGGCAGACCCAAGATGTACACAAATCACTGCATTATTCCGGTCTGTCGGACAGACAAAACGAGAACGCGCTCCAGCGCTGGTTCCAGTGCAAGACGTCACAGGGTGTGTGTGAGAATTCTCCTCGCACTTGCCACCGTGCATGAGCAATGGGGATAGCCTCGCGTTAGTTATGTTTAACAAGAGCAGGCTGATCCACCGATTTTGCACTCAATTCGCCTTTATCAGAGAGCGAAGAGCAGCGGCTACACAATCTGACCAAAGCAAAAGCTTCACGAAATATTACTGGAAATACATTTTAGTATTAGCACTCATACTTAGCTACAGCCCACTAAGAGCTAACCATCAAAACGCTATATAAACTTAAACATTCTGTTCAACATAACTTGCGGTTTATGGCATGAATATAATAATTGGAGCTGGCATAAAGCTCATTCAACGCTAAATTTAATTTGATGCTGTCGGTTAGCTTAGCTACAATATTGCTTGTCATGAGGGTAATATTCTCTTAGCATTGGCGTTGGCTAGCAAAGTTTCTTGGTCAATCAGCTGAGTCTTCACTCACCAAGAAACTGAAATCTAATATTTCACTTGGATCTTCTGGGTTTTCTCTGGGTATTACTTTTGTTCAACTTAAGTAGATTTGGTTCTCAACTCTTTTTACATAGGTCCTGCTTCTGGTAGCTTCTTCAATAGTTATATCGTTCAAAGGAAAATTCCGTAGGAGAAAGTAGGGCTGGACAGAGTCATGGCATCTGATTGTCTAAGAGGATCTGTCGTTTTGGGGCTTTGCAGTTTCTTATTGGCTCAAAATAATATTTAGAGACAAGCTACATTCGACAGCAATATTACTCTAATACATTTTTGGGAACACTTTATTTACATTTGTGATATATATGTAGTATATCTGGTATGTATAGGTTTTTGACTTTGTGAGGGTGATTGTATTTGAGAGGTTCTGTCTGTTTAACATAGGTTGGCCCGGCACCTCCCACTCAGTGGATGTCTGTGAGGACTGGAGTACCACTGACATTTCCAACCTGACCGACTCTGACGAAGATGATGACCCACCTCCACTGGTAAGCAAATCATTTGTTTATTTTTATTAATGTGTCAATGAACAGAACAATATACTGTAATAATGGAAACAAGAGCAAACATGATTTTTTAAAACAAAATAGAGAACAATACGAGCAATAGAAGAAGCATTTATCATTGTGAATAAAGACAGATAAATAATTTGAAGTTAAGGGATGATGATGAATAAACTTAATCCGGAGTTGAAGTTATTTTGTCAATAAAACAGTTGCCGGACATTATTTACAGTTTATAAAGTAAAATATGTGTTGTCTAAAATATAATGTTACAGATTACGGATCTTAATTTGATCTGCAGCAGTAAATAATACTGCAGTCACAGGAAATGTAAATACAAATGTTTGGATTACAGTTAATGGACAATGAAAATCAGGTTTGGAAATGAAACATGGAATCTTTTCATAACAAAACTTCAATAGAATTTTGACATAACCAAGTGTGTCATGAAATTAGAAATTTCATACATCACTATAGGTCAAGGGGCACATGTTTCTTCACACAGGTTCCTGGGAGGTACAGGGCCCTAGTGGACAGTGCTGTGTGTGGTTCCCATGATCTCATCATTAGGTCTGGTGATGTCATCCAGCTACTCCGTCAGGACACTGTGGGGAAGTGGTGAGAAAGCCATACTACCAACCACATCACCACCATCATACTACCAACCATATCACTAACATTGTACTACCCTCCGCATCCCTATCATCATACTACCCACAACATGACCACCATCATACTACTGAACACACCACTACCATCATCCTACCCACATCACTATCATCATACTATTAACCACATCACTACCATTGTACAGCACATCACTACCATCATACTATCCACCACATCACTACAAGCATACTACTCACCTCATCATTACCATCATGCCATTAACCACATCACTACCATCATACTACCAAGCTGCTTCACAAGGCATTGTGGGGATGTGGTAAGAAACCTTTAATACCAACCAGACCACTACCATCATTACCATCATACTACCTGCCGCATTACTAACATCATACTACCCACAACATCTCTACTATCATACTACCAACCACATCACTACCACCATATTACTAACCACACCAATATAACTCTACACCCACAGTATTACCATCATAGTACACACCTCATCACTACCATCATACTAATTACAACATCACTACCATTATACTACACACCAGATCACTACCATTATACGTATTACAAGATCACTACCACTATACTACCCACTGCATTACTACCATCATTATAATTATTTAATTTTATTATCATTATTATTTATTTAACTTGCTGCAATGTAGTGGCTTTACTACAGAGGCACACCTGATTGTCTTTCTGTCAGGCTTGTTAGGAATGTCAGTCGTTGTGATGAGGGTCTGGTCTTAGCCGATAACCTGCACAGGATTCTGGGAGAGAGTGGGCCAGTTCACTTGAACAGAATGGGAGGTGAGGTTACTGTCTTTAGCAGTAAATCAATATGACATTGTCATTTCGTCAAACAAAACCTCCTGTATGTTTTCTTTGCTCTTCAAGGGAATGAGAAAACCAGGAAGCTCAGTTCTCTCTGAGTGAACCATGTGCCATCTGTCCTCCATCTGAACGCACAGACTGATGTCATCACAAATGATCACAACTGCAGTCATCCTGCAATCATTCCCTTTCCGAGGTCATCTCTTCTGTAGTTTCCGGGGACCTTGAACATGCTGCCAGGAACCGTCCAGTCATCAATCAGGATCTTAGGGGTCAACTACATTTTACCATTCATCTCCAGCATTTTAATACCAGTGGAAAAATGTAAACCATATTAATACCAATGTTGATAAGCCAAAAGGACGTCTTTCTTGATTTTCATTCAGAAGGTGCAAGTTTCTCCCTGCCAAGTTAGAGTTAATGCCATGGCAATGTCAAACAATGCAGACAACCTCAAGCACAAGTAACAGACTGAAACTATTTTCAACCCCATGCCACATCACCACATCACCTCAAAGAACTGCAAATCATCACACATGAAGTCTTAATTTTCCTGCGGATAAGGTGCATGAACTGTTTCTGGACCACTATGAATATTTACGTAGATATTTACTTCCAGTGAAAGTGAATCAATCTCTACTTTTTAACATTTGTGAATTGCCATCAAGATCATTGAGGAATCATATCAGATTTCAACATATCTTCTAAACCAGATTATGTGCCAAAACATGTGTCTGTACAGTTTTCCCGTTCCCTTTATTTGTAAACAACCTCATTTTGTACCGCTCCCATTGTCCTCAGATATTACAGAAAAAAAATATTTCATTGTGAAGGCTAACAGCAAATGAACCACAGCAATTTTTGAATTTCTATGCTCACTATTCTGCATGAATAACAAGTTGCTGTAAATGGTCTGTTCCCTGTTTTACATTGCAAAATGCTTCTTTTCATGTTCACTACACTTTTCAGCTAGAAGGGGGAGAACTGTCAGTGACATTTGGTGTTAGTGGAGGGTCCTGAAATGCTTTAGCTGACTGTGTTGAATAGATTTAACACTTTACATGTAAATCATGCACCTTTAACAGACGTTGTGGATTCATGTAAATGTACAGAGAAATTTAAGTGCATATATGATATGGATGGAAATTATTTTACCAAATAGAAGCACAAGAAAATCTAAACAGAGAGTCTTTACTGTTCAAGTATATATTTTTGGCCAATATTGCAAATGTTGACTGAAACTACATGACAATGTGTGGGCCAATCCCATGTGCTTGCGACCATGTCTGAATAGAGTATTTCAAATTTTAAAGAAGACATTCAGAAATAATTCCCAGATCTTGTTTAATAAAACGACTAAAGAATATTATCAGCTCAATTACATGCAAACGCAACTCTATTTGCCCCAAACATGAAGTAACAAACAGGCAGGGGTTTCAGACGTGGGTTCTCAGACATCAGGCTCTGAGTAGGGACCAAAGCTTCCAAGCCCAGTAACGTTGGAGATCCACGGGTAGTATCGGGACACACGGGTGTAGATGCCATACTTCCCTTCCTTGGCGCACTCATCGCCCCAGCTCACAATGCCTGTCAGGAACCAGGTGTCCTTGTACCAGGTGGCATGAGGGCCGCCACTGTCCCCCTGGCATGAATCCATTTCCCCACTGCGGTAACCGGCGCAAAACATGAAGCGGGAGACCCGTTCCACGCTGCTGCCCTTGCATTCGGTCCGGTCCACGTAGGGCACCTCCACCTTCTGCAGTATGGAAGCGTCCACGCCCAAGTAGCGCATCTTTCCCCAGCCGCTGACCAGCGAGTTGGGAACGTCCCTCAGCAGTGTCTCGGTGAAGTCTTTGGGCCCCAGGCAAATGGGGATAATGTAGTCTGAGAGAAGTGCAGGCTTCTGGAGCTTCAGCAGGGCAATGTCGTGGTTGTACTGGTTTCTCGTGGCATCATACCGCGGGTGCATGTAATGCTCAACCACAGCGTGGTCCTGCTCAGTCCCCTCACTGACCCCCAAATTGTGCTCACCTGCCGAGATGTTAAGTTGAAGGGTGTGCCAAATATATAACTTCCAAATACATTTAGAATACAGTTCCCTCCAAAAGTATTGGAAGAGTAAGGCAAATTCCTTTGTTTTTGTTGGTCACTGTAGACATTTAAGATCAAAATATGAGTATGAGACAAGAGTTCAGAATTTCAGCTTTCATTTCCTGGTATTCACGTGTAGATGTGTTAAACAATTCAGGACGTACCACACTTTGTTTGAACCCACCCATTTTTCAATTGAGCCAAACTATTGGAACATGTGACTGACAGATGTTTCTTGTTGCCCAGGTGTTGCCTTTTAGGTTGATTGTTCAAATATTAAATAGCTCTGCATGACGAGAGTTTATAAGGAAAATCAACCAGAGCCATTGGTCAAACATTGGGCATTGCAAGCACAACAATTTGGAATGTCTTGAAAAAGAAAGAAACTACTGGTTCACTGAGCAACAGACGTCGAACAGGTCGGCCAAGGAGAACAACAGTAGTTAATGACAAAAATATCATGAGAAAACCTCAAAAAAATCAGTAAGTGACAACACCAACGTCCTCCACAGTGCAGGGGTGAAGGTATCAAAATCCACTGTTCGAAGAAGACTCAGAGAGCAGAAATATAGAGGCCACACCACAAGATGCAAACCACTCATCAGCAGTAAGGCCAGATTGAAATTTGCAAAGAAGTACAGAGATGAGCCGCAAACGTTTTGGATCACAATGTTATGGACCAATGAGAACAAGATTAATCTACCAAAGTGATGGAAATGCCAAAGTGTGGAGAAAGAAAGGAACTGCTTATGATCCGAAGCATACAAGCTCATCTGTGCAGCATGGTGGAGGAAATGTCATGGCTTGGGCGTGCATGGCTGCTTTTGGAACAGGCTCATTAATATTTATTGATGATGTAACTGATGATGGTAGCAGCAGAATGAATTCAGAAGTGTACAGAAACATTATGTCTGCCAATTTACGAAGAAATGCATTGAAACTAATCGGGAGGAAGTTTATCATGCAGCAGGACAATGACCCAAAGCACACTGCCAACTAAACAAAGGGGAAAATATAGAAAGTTTTAGACTAGCCAAGTCAATCACCTGACCTTAATAGAGCATGCAGTTCACCTCCTTAAGAGGAGACTGAAGGGAGAAACACCCCGAAACAAACAAGAACTGAAAGAAGCTGCGGTAAAAGCCTGGAATAGCATCACAAATGAAGAATGCAACAGTTTGGTGATGTTGATGGGTCAAGCAAGGGTTATGCCACCAAATATTAAGTTATTTACTTTAAGATTATTTGCTCACCTCAAAAATGCTGTGGTCTAATACATACGGTGATATGTCCTAAGTTGTTTAACACATCTAGATGTAAATACCAGGAAATGAAAGCTGATATTCTGAACACTTGTCTCATACTCATCTTTTGATCTTAAACCCAAATGTCTTCAGTGACCAACAAAAACAAAGGAATTTGCCTTACTCTTCCAATACTTTTGAAGGGGACTGTATGGTATAATACATTATAAATTGCATCAAAAACCAATGGCCCCATCTATTAAATTAAAAAACTGTTCTAACTAACCCAGTCTGATGAAGAATGATCCAATATGGCCTTCGTTCAGGCAATGGGCTGCAGTGATGACCCACAGCTCACTGAGAAGGGAGCCCCCACAGAAGCTCAGCCCTGTTTTCTTGTTCATTAAGGACACCTGGCAGAGTCCCAGAGGTTAGCACAGACGGCAGCAATCTTAACAAATACTCGCGCACACACACTGGGCTGTCATACCTGCCAAGGGATCTCCCCAGGAGTCACATCGTCTCCCCCAACGATGCGTTGGTCAGTGGACTTTTCTTCCTGGATGGTGGCAAGTGTAGGAAAAAAGGCCCAGGAGGGCAGGTCCCCCAACACTGATGAAGACTGGTTACTAGTCCCTACCAAATGGGGAGTGGGGGTGGGTGCCTTGACCTTGGCAGAAGCTGCAGAGGTGTTATTGTGGGTGTCAAGTGCCTCTGTGATGTTGAGGCTTTCGTCATCGGAGTGCTTGGTCTGATCGACGTTTACGGCCGTGATGAGCGACCTGGGGGATAGTGATGTTCTGACAGCCTTGGAAAGACGACCGCAGGGGAAATGTACTTGGATACAAATGCAAACAATACAGAAAGGATGGTTAGAGGAACTTGTGTGTTATCACTTTAAACCATTCAAATCTGTTTTTTCACCCAAGGCGTGTTCACACTGCACCTTAGCCTAGGGCTAGCTGGCTCTGCCCTGGAAAAGGGTTAGCACTGACCTTTCAGGGCTAGCCCTAGAAGCACAGTGACAAAATATTCAGTGTGAATTGAGGTCAAGAATACATTTGTGGAACATTTATTGTACAAACAAAACCTGCCCAAATTTCACTAAATTTACATTATTGACGCGTGCTGTTACCATTTTATGCTATTGACGCGTGCTGTTAGCAACACTTCCAAGTTAATGTTTCGGTCCTTTCACTCAGCGAACTTTTGTTACATTATACCTGCCAAATCTTAGCAAAGTAGTTATTGCAGCTTGATTTGATTTTTGTAGTTTTAACAAAGTTGTCTAAGTAAAAAGAACCAGGGTGGGTGTCTTGATCAACCAATGTTATTAAGTAGTTAACTGAATCATGGAAGTGTAAGATTGATCACATGTCAGTGATGTATTTTAAAAAAAAATGCATGCCAGAGAAAACGTAACATTTGTAGCTTATCATAGAATGTTAAATGGTATTGTGTCGTATTTGTCTGTTAGCCCAGGGCTTAGAAATATACATGCGAATCCTCAGCCTAGGGTTAAACCATAGTGCAGGTTTGTATGAACACAGGCTAAACTAATCCAGGGCCAGGGCTTAGAACAATGCAGTGTGAAAAGGCCTCAAGTCGGCTAAAATTACACTACAGCAGTGTGAATTTGAATCTGCAAAACTACCATTCCCAACATTCTTTAATAAGGCATCTATGTCTGAAAACATCTTACAGTGATGCTCATAAGTTTGCATACCCTGGCAGAAATTGTGCAATTATGGCATAGATTTTGACTTTCATTTAAGGATTGTGATCATATGAAGCCATTTATTATCCCATAGTTGTTTGGCTCCTTTTTAAATCATATTGAAAACAGAAATCACCCAAATGGCCCTGATCAAAAGATTGCATACCCTTGAATGTTGGGCCATGTTACAGTCACACCAGGTGACACACACAGGTGAAAATGGGAATTAAATGTGAATTTCCCACACCTGTGGCTTTTTAAATTGCAATTAGTGTCTGTGTATATACAGGTGCTGGTCATATAATTAGAATATCATAAACAAGTTTATTTATTTCAGTAAGTGAAACTTGCATAATGTATACAGTCATTCCACACAGACTCATATATTTCAAGTGTTCATTCCTTTTAATTTTGATGATTATAACTGACAACTAATGAAAACCCCAAAATCAGTATCTCAGAAAATTTGAATATTACTTAAGACCAATACAAAAAAATGATTTTTAAAAATGTTGGCCAACTGAAAAGTATGAACATGAAAAGTATGAGCATGTACAGCACTCAATACTTAGTTGGGGCCCCTTTTGCCTGAATTAATGCAGCAATGCGGCATGGCATGGAGTTGATCAGTCTGTGGCACTGCTCAGGTGTTATGAGAGCCCAGGTTGCTCTGACAGTGCCCTTCAGCTCTTCTGCATTGTTGGGTCCGGCGTATCGCATCTTCCTCTTCACAATACCCCATAGATTTTCAATAGGGTTAAGGTCAGGTGAATTTGCTGGCCAATTTAGAACAGGGATACCATGGTCCTTAAACCAGGTACTGGTAGCTTTGGCACTGTGTGCAGGTGCCAAGTCCTGTCGTAAAATGAAATCTGAATCTCCATTAAGTTGGTCAGCAACAGGAAGCATGAAGTGCTCTAAAACTTCCAGGTAGACGGCTGTGTTGACCTTGGACCTCAGAAAACACAGTGGACCAACACCAACAGATGACATGGCACCCCAAACAATCACTGACTGTGGAAACTTCACACAGGTCTTCAAGCAACGTGGATCCAAAGGAAATGCAACATTTACTTTCATCAGAGAACATAACTTTGGACCACTCATCAGTAGTCCAGTCCTTTTTATCTTTAGCCCAGGCAAGACGCTTCTGACGCTGTGTCTTGCTCAAGAGTGGCTTGACACAAGGAATGCGACAGCTGAAACCCATGTCTTGCATACGTCTGTGCGTGGTGGTTCTTGAATCACTGACTCCAGCTGCAGTCCACTCTTAGTGAATCTCCCCCACATTTTTTAATGTTTTTTTTCACAATCCTCTCTAGGGTGCAGTTATCCCTATTGCTTGTACACTTTTTTCTACCACATCTTTTCCTTCCCTTTGCCTCTCTATTAATGTGCTTGGATACAGAGCTCTGTGAACAGCCGGCATCTTTAGCAATGACCTTTTGTTGCTTGCCCTCCTTGTGCAAGGGGTCAATGGTCGTCTTTTGGACAGCTGTCAAGTCAGCAGTCTTCCCCATGATTGTGTAGCCTACAGAACTAGATTGAGAGACCATTTAAAGGCTTTTGCAGGTGTTTTGAGTTAATTAGCTGATTAGAATGTTGCACCAGGTGTCTTCAGTATTGAACCTTTTCACAATATTCAAATTTTCTGAGATACTGATTTTGGGGGTTTCATTAGTTGTCAGTTATAATCATCAAAATTAAAAGGAATAAACACTTACAATATATCAGTCTGTGTGGAATGACTGCATTCATTATGCAAGTTTCACTTTTTGAATGGAATTACTGAAATAAATCAACTTTTTTATGATATTCTAATTATGTGACCAGCACCTGTATAGTCAATGAGTTTGTTAGCTCTCACTTGGATGCACTGAGCAGGCTAGATAATGAGCCATAGGGAGCAGAAAAGAACTGTCAAAAGAACTGCATAACAAGGCAATGGAATTTTATAAAGATGCAAAAGGATAGAAAATATGTTCAATGCCAGTCAGTACTGTTCAATCACTTATTAAGAAGTGGAAAATTCAGGGATCTCTTGTTACCAAACCACGGTCAGGTAGACCAAGAAGGATTTCAGCCAAAACTTGTTTGGGATACAAAATACCCATAGGCAACCTCAGGAGAAATACAGGCTGTTAAGGAAGAAGACGGTGTGGTTGTTTCAAGGGGCACAATAGGACAATACTTGAGCAAAAATGAGCAGAATGGTTGAGTTGCCAGAAAGAAGACTTTACTGCGCCATTGCCACAAAAAAGCCTGGTTACAATATGTCCGGCAACACCTTTACACACCTCACACCTTCTGTTACACTGTAATTTGGAGTGACGAGACCAAAATAGAACTTTATAGTCACAACTATAAGTGTTATGTTTGGAGAGGGGTCAAAAAGGCCTATAGTAAACAGAATACCATCCCCAATTTGAAGCATGGTGGTGGCTTACTGACGTTTTGGGGGTGTGTGAGATCAAACGGCACTGGGAATTTTGTGAATATGTATGGCAAGATGAATGCAGCATGTTATCAGAAAATACTGGCAGACAATTTGCACACACTTGGAGTTTTCAGCATGACAATAACCCTGAGCGCAACACAAAGTTGACACTCCCGTGGCTACAGCAGAGGAAAGTGAAGGTTCTAGAGTGGCCATCACAGTTACCTGACCTAAATATCATCGAACCACTCTAAGGGAGATCTCAAGTGGGCAGCTCATGCAAGGCGAGCAAAGACTTTGCATGACCTGGAGGCATTTTGTCAAGATGAATGGGCAGCTATACCACCTGCAAGCATTCAGGGCCTCATAACAATTACAAAAGACTGCACGCAGTCATTGATGCTAAAGGGAGCAATACACAGTATTAAGAACTAAGGGTATGCAGACTTTTGAGCACAACTGTATATATATATATATATATATATATATATATATATATACATATGTATATACAGTTCAGACCCAGATCAGTACATGCCTTTATTCATGAAACATAAGTAAAAAACTTGTTGATAGCCGACTTGGATGTTAATAGCCGACTTAGATGTGAATCACAAGCATGAATCACAAGCATGTGAATCAAATAGCACCAGGATCCCATGGCTCTGGCTGTGTGGGGGATTAATCAGCACCTTGAGGAACACAGGTGGTCTGATCTGGAGCCAGTGTGTATCCCGGTGCGCAGCCACACACAGCATGCTGGCCCTTCACCACGCAGAACTGGGAACAGCCGCCGTTATTCACGTCACACTGCCTAGCCATCTCTGATCCAGAGGGAATCCATGAGAGCAGTACATAAGAAGACAAGTTGACTTTGATCAAATGGGGTGTTTTCTAATGTGTGTAAGCTGTGGTAAGAAAAATGCACAAGACTGTTCAATTTCATTCGGCTTCACGTGTACCATGGCAACTGCCGGAGAATGGATTTGCTCACCTATCTCACAGTTTTTTCCATTGAATTGAGGTGGACACCAGCATACGTAAGCACTCATAGCATCTTGACACTTCCCCCCATTCTCACATGGGTTGGAATCACATTGATCCCCATCTGCAAGGAAACTTAGACATTACATCAGGTAGTATAACCACAACATTTTGCAAACATGAGAAATAGATGGATCGATGATACATCATGCCAGTTAAACTTGACATTGGGCCATACAAATGAGATATTAGACTGGAAAAATGAATCATTGGACCAGAATTTTTTTTAATTACACCAGATAGATGAAACATTGGACCACATAGATTATCCATTACTCCAGATAAATTAGACAATACACAAGAGAGATAAGACAGACAAGATAGATGAGACATGACAAATATATATATGAGACACATGTAATCATCAATAGTGCTTACCAAGGTAAATCACCCAAAATTCCATCTGACAAAAAAGAAAAAATACACAGTTTTCTTGACGCTGTCTGTCATTTGCCTTGGCAAAGCCTTTGGACAGTTGGACCTCATGGGATGTAAGGGATGCTACCTACTGTTTTCTCCTCATTCTCAAACACCTCCCTGGCCTCCTCCAGGTTGCACCGCTCCTCCATACACTCCCTCTCCAAGTTGTCCCGTTTCAACTCCTCCAAGCCCCCTGTGTTGTAACGCTTCTGTCTCTTGAGGAGGGTGTCTGATGACTGCCTGGAGAGAAAGACATGGGCTAGGGTAGAAAGAAAGACCGAGGTGGTTGTGGTCAGGGGGTTATACAACAACATAACCACAGAAAGGGTTCATTTGAGGCAGATAACACAGAAAAGGACAAGCAAATATGTGAATCAAAGATTGGACTTGCATTTCAGTCCTACAACATCCTAAAAAACTGTCAAATAACTTTATTTACCCTACATGCTTCTGGAACTGAAATATATGAAACCTACCTCCAGAGGTAAACCAGTTTTCCACAATAAATCCAACAGTGATGACCAAAATATAAACCCTCGCCATATTGTTGCTCTAGCTAGCTTTATCTTTTGATATCCCATCAAACAGAAAATACCACAAAGGAATGAACAAATTGAAAGTAAACTCCAAAGTACAAGTGACTATTTGCACATGACTGATTGGATGAGATACACTCCCTCTTTTATTTTTATCTCTCTCTGTCTCTCTCCCTTTCTCTTTATCTGTACAACATTATCTATTAGAAATTAGGTTTTTGGAGTAAAACCAAAATGATCTTATTATCTTAATGTTTTTATTACTAATCAAATGTCATTGTTTATACATTTTTACTCATTGAATTCACATTTTGTCCAAAGTTAGGCAACACAACAAATATTGACAGTTGCTGACAGACTTTTATCACCTCTGTCTCTGTCCAAGACTGCTAAACAGTGGTTCTCAAAACCTAGCGCAACAATTGCTCTAAGGGGCGTAGTATCTGCATGGCTGCTTAATCAAGCTCTGGGTCCTTACTAGGAACAATGAAGTTCCTAATTATGTGCTATTTGTATGAAATCACCATATGTGAATGGAATAAGCCATGAGCAAGTGGTTGGCCAGGCTCCCTTAGGGCAACAATGTGGATTTTTTGCTTTGTTCCTGGAATTAGAAAATATGCACAGCAATCAGTCTAGCAATGGTAGCTGTCTGTGTATTATCACTCTCTCTTTCATCACCCCATACCATTCATTATTGGGCCATAGGGATTTAACCCAATAACAAAAAACATATCATTGGAGAGCCTGGATTAACCGTTACCAATCAGACCAACAGGATCCACATAATAAGTGCAAATACAGATAATTGATTTATAAATGAAATTATGACACATTTTAAACTTTGTTTGAACAGTGTTTCTGAAAAGTCATGCAAAGCCATTTAATATAAGTCAAAGCACCAACTACAAGTACTCAGCAAAACAGTACCTTTCAAAAATGTAAATAAAGCAGCTACATTTTTATTGTAACTTTGGTGATACAGGGACTAAATAAAATATAGCAAAAACCATTCAGGGTCATCAAATAATTCATACATTAAACCCAAAGATAGGGAACCCTATCACTAAAGGATACACATCTTAACAATGGGGAAATCGAATTTGCCAGGACAGCATTGTGGCTTTATGTCTTAGGAGGCTCTATTGGACCTATACCTGTCTCTTTCATTTCACATTATGTTGTATTTATCTGTCATCACACAGTGTTGGCGTTGCTTTGTTTCATCCATTCTATTAGTTATAGAAAGCATCTATGAACAACTGGACTCTCATTTTTTGCCCACCATTTCTTGTGTTACATATACAACCTTTGACCATTCCATAGTAAACCTCACTCTCCTCCTAGAGGACAGAGAAAACACTGATTGGTTGCACTTTTGAATTTCAGAGCGTTCAGGTGCTGCGGTATTCATGTTTGTGTGTGTGTGTGTGTGTGTGTGTGTGTGTGTGTGTATATATATATATATATATATACCATTTCATATATATATATATGTTGTTATGTGTGCATGTGTACCTGTTTGTGTGTGTTTGTATGTGTACGTTTGACCTTGTGCTTTTGTAATTAAGTTGACCATACAGGAGTATATAGGCTTGCATTGAAACCTTCATTATTATTTTTCTTAATTTATTTTGCTAGTCTATAAGAAAAAGGTTGGATGACATGTCATTGTGGAAAAGGGGGAGAGCAGACTGCAGATAGCAAGTCTAATCCAACAGATGTTGAGAGTGAATAGTGACAAATGTTATTTGTACAAATGTTATATCACAACTCAAATTTCATGGGAAATTCAGAATATGGTATACTGTGAAAAAATTTAACAGTCTTCCTTACAGAAATGTATAGTCAGAATAAATGTATGATCAGAATACTGTCATTAAACAATCCTGTAATTAAAGCGGCAAATATTGCCACTAGACAAATCAATGGGGTCACATTGGACCATTTCATATGTCCATACATGTCCATAAATATTTCTGTAGAAACCAGGGAGTGATAGAACAATATCTCTAATAAAGAACAAACCAGAATAAACACTCGGAACATACAATACCTTTTACAGCTTTTTCAACTGCTTGAGCATTTTTGTCTCTCACAGTTAAAGTGTACCTATGGTAAAAATTACCGACCTCAACATGCTTTGTAAGTAGGAAAACCTGCAAAATCAGCAGTGTATCAAATACTTGTTCTCCCCTATGTATATACAGTATATATATAGTATGAACAACACTGAATTACAGGATGAAAAAAAAGAAATAAGTAGTAGACCAGTGGATGTTAGGGTCAGAATTACTGGGTGGTTATACAAAGATTGTGCCTGGCACCAAGTGATTGAAGTTGACTGTCCATCAGATTGATGGTCTGTGGATAGAAACTGTCTGTTCGTTTTGGCGTACTGTAGTTAATCTAAATTAAGAGGTGTTTTTCAACAAGTGTCAAATATGATTATCCCTTTTTCTCTTTTCCCTTTTCCTATCTCTCTTTCAAATACATATTCATACCCCTGAAAAGGCACCATAATCTGGGTACCTGGGTATTAATATCAACAATGTTGATATGTGGATATCCGATATATTGCAGTAACATAATACTGTATTTCACATGAGCAAAATCCCAGTGAATAAAAACGAATGTCAGCTGGCCTTGTGCCATAAACCTGCCAACTGCCTGTCAACAGCGGGCCAGCATTCATGACATTAAAAACCTTCGCCAATCCACTATGCCCTATGTCTTGTCGAATGTGGTTGGGCTTTGAGCCAAATCGTCTGTAGTCTTGATTAGTTTATTTGAGTAAGAGTTAAATTAACCTCGGAAAGACTTAGCCTAATAATTACGACGGGAAGAAAGCCAACATGGAAAAAATATTTTAAGTTAAGCAGTGGATTATTGTTTTTGATGATGTACTAATTAATAGCAGTGATAATCACAACAACCTAAGAAATATACTGAATTCTGAAGATAATAGTGGTAGTGGAGGTGTTGTTAGTGAAGATGATGATTGGCCTGTTATACAATGTTGAATTCTTATTTAGAATTTAATAGGCCACTGTCTATAACCTAAACATGCAAGTGCTCAATCTATTCAGATTATTGAAATCTGGCGTTTTTTGACGGTTTGTTAGAATTAAACCTTTTAAACATCTTGACACTTGCGTAGAGAAGTTGTTAACCCCTTGAAATTCGGTTTCCGTCAAAATGTTATTCAAAACACCCTCAAGCGCGGAACTGTACGCGTGAGTGGCGCGTAACATTGTTGTGGTAGGAGGGAGTTTCCTTTCCGTGTTCTTGGTAAGCTACCTCCATTTATTTGCAGTTGTATATGAACCGTCATCCAGAAAATATAATAGTTTTTCATGCATGTGTCTATGCATGTGTGTTTACATTTTCTCGGTTGCCAGTTTTGCTTTGCTTGCAAAAACGTACGGCGGAGTGAAGTGTCTAATTTATATACATCTTAAAACAATGTTTAAAATATATTTTTAGTGCTAAATATGTTATTCAACAATTATTTCACAAATTATTAGCCTAAATTATGTTTTGCCTATATATTACAAACCGCTTTGCGCTCTCAATAAATCAAGACAGCAGACTTCCTCCCTGATTTGTTGAGGATGAACAAGCTGCCTACTACAGTCAGTAGCCTAGCCTACCCTTTGTGTTTTTTGTGTTCCACAGAGCCCCAGTTGAGGATTTCTTTTCAGAAACGCTTTACGGACTCTTCTTAAAATTTAAAGGAGAACCTGTGCGGCTGGTGATCTGTTGGGTAGAAGTTTCATTTGGGGATATCCTTATCCAGAAGGGCTCTATGAGTGTGAAGACGGTAAAACAAGTGGCAAAAGGGGAAAAGGAACATGCAACCAGAGGTGAGTAGCATAGCCTACATATTATATAGATTGTCTTTTGGAATCATTTTACGTCAATTAGAATGTAGGATCATGTTGATTCATTATGTTTTAACTAGACTAATTCAGTCCTCCTCAATATAATCAAATTTAGAATCCGTTTGACTGTTGATGAAACCAAAAGAATATTTTGCAAATCACAGTGGGAATCGACTCGTTAAGAAAACATGAAAGGCTTATTAGCAAAACATGTATTGAGTATGGATTTTAATTCTGGTGAGCCGAGAATAAACATGGGGGCGCGAAGCAAGCAATAGACACCTCTGTTACAGCAACTGTCTCTAAAGTGCGTAATGGAGAGGTTCGGATGCTTCGCTGGGAGGTGCGCGTTGAGGAGTAACATGTAATTAGCGGAATCTCCGCGCAAAATGTCGCAATGGAAGCTGGGAAAACAGTATTGCCATGGAGACTAAAGAGGGAGTAGACCGCGCGCTCTCAGTGGTTTTTACAGGGACCAACAGGGCCAAACACCAAATGAAAACGGTTATAAAACAATGGTTAATTCATAACACTGACAAAATTATATGAAAATGTGGTAAATGAAATCGTAATGCCATCAGATTACATTACAATAATACGTTTAATAGAAGATAATCTAAATCAAAATAAATAGTTAATAGTTGTGGATGCTGTGAACCATAAATCAGATGTGCAACTGGCCACCTAGCTTTTTTAACTTAGTAATCATGGTCCCTTTACTGATCTTTATAGTCTCACCCTCAGATACCATAACCTTAATAATGAAACCATCTACAACCCATGGCAAAATGGGTGCAAAATGAGTCCACTTTTTCTCTTCCCATATGGTTCAGAGCATCCAAAACTGTGGCCCCTTATGAATTCACATTTAAAAATCTGAATGGAAAAGCCTGTTGTCTTTTGTATGACTTCCTTTTTATAGTGAAACACTTTGCCCTATACCTGTAGCTAGATTCAATAAAACACTTTATAAAGTAGAGGTACCACAATACATTTCTCTCTTCTTCCCACTCTCTTTTTCGATTTCTCTCATTATCTCTCTCTCTTTCTCTTTGGTAGATGTCCCAATGGATTAAAAATTTTTAAGACCGTGGAGCGGATTACGTTGGTGTAGACACAAACTAATTAAAGTTTATTAAATCATGTGAATTAAGGAGGTCAAAGTGCAGATAAAGCAACAGAACGCTTGATAAACATGAGGATTTAGAAGTTAAGATGATGGAACTTTTAATTGGGTTTCACTAAAAGGAAAGTACAGGTGGTGATCTTTGACAATCTTTCCGCTAATCATCCATATTGGACTGTATGATTTCAGATTGCTAGCTGGCAGGTGGAGGTCTCTGCATATGTCCACAGTTGGCTCTGGGGCTGCAGGTGCTGTCTCTCACCTCCCCTTGTTCATGTATGGACACTACTGCCTGAGCTGTTTATCATCAGCCTTAAAGTACTAGGAAGTTGCGAATAATATAAGTTACCCTGTTTAACTATTCTCTTATTATTGCATATCTTTTCATTTTATCAAGATGGTTTCATGTTATTCATTTTTACCAATTATTCCACAGATGAAACAAGACTTGGTCTTAAGAAAGCTACTTTTGAGGCCTTTCCATTCCATTTCCCGCCAGCATTGATGTGAAAAACCCTCTCTTTTCAATCTCTTTCACCACAGGAGCCCATTGACACGATCCTGGCAACACAATCACTGATCTGACTACTGGCGGTGCCTGGCCATATTTTGCGGGGCAAATACACCATTTGTGCATTGCATTACCATTGCATTACATATAACAAATACTCTCCGTCAATAGGTAATGGACATTGGGTGTTCTTCCATTATGTTGCAGGATATTCTGCTGTCTCTGGTGAGAGCGAGTGCTATAGTAGACATCTATGATGTGTTGGTTTTTTACTGTGTTTGTTGTTAGTGCACAATCTAACTGCTGCTCATTTATGGAAGGATATACCTTAACGGCCATGTGAAATGGCACGTTAACTATCCTGGATTATGTTATGTTACGGCAGGATTCTAGCCAGTCTGTGGATGTGGTGATTTATGAGTCCCCATGCCGTAATACGTGTTACAAAATCTTCTGCTGTCGATTGAAGCAAGCCATCAGAATGCGAAGAGAAATCTCTACCGAAGGTTTGTCCATGACAATGTTACGCTTGCACCTGGTTTGGCTTTTTCGATACAGCGGTTTGGGTTTTGCTTGAATTCAGTTGTCCTTTTAATGGCATGTTGATGTCATTCATCAGGATTACTTTGTGCCTTTTCATGGCAGTTGAACCCCTCTATCCCGAGTCTGCATGTCCACACCCCCGTCCATTACTGCAGTGTGTGCAGAGTACATGAATCAGTTTTATTACTCGTAGATGCATGGGACAGTGTGCGGGTGCCATATAGTTTAATGGGCTGTTAGAAGTGGTTAGGTATTATATACAGTATCAGTATTTTTCTTTTGTCTTTCATTGTTATCAATATTATCATGTTGTAAATGTTGCATACAACAATGCTCAACCACAACAGCACACAAAATAACCTATTACATTGATGATCATTTAACATTTACTGTGAAGTCATTTTACATACATTCTCATGCAGAGCAACTTACACTAGTGAGTGCGTACGTTTTTCTACTGCCCAGCTGACCTGTGTGAGATCCATTTGCGTATTGTATTGATGATGGTGGTGATGATCATGACTCTAGCTAGATACAGTAAACTGTCAGCATCCAGGACCGATTTGGTTCTGCTTTTCAATCTCCCTGCACCCTCGAACTCTGGACAAACCCACTGAAACTGTATCTCTCTTCTGTCTCTTTCAACATGTCTGAATGGTGCCTCAATCCCCTACAGTAAACCTGCAGACGTTGTTGTTAATGCGCCTGCTAAGAGCTCTGGGCCCTTACTCACAAAGTGTGAAATGACTCCTTTTTTAGGATCATATTCCCCCTGTCCATATAATCTTAATAAAACAGGCTGAACTAATCTTAAACCATATGTCAAGTCCTAGACCATCATTGTCAAGACACTCATTACTATCTCACTGTCATTTGGCTCCACCTAGTGGGGAGTTGAGGTTTGAGTATGAAACTGAACAGAAGTTGCCATGTGTTCTAAATACTGGACATAACAGCTAGCTTGCTGGTGTCCCTTGAATACCGTGACATAACAATTGGAAAACTGCTGGATAGAACTGCAAAAGAAAGCCCAGCCCTGAGAAGTTAAACCATACTTAAGAGATTTAGAGATTAGGAGAAATGCTCTCTGGAGCCTGGCAACTGTGTCTACATTGAAGCCTTTCCCAGAGACGGAATATTTTGATGTTTGTAGGCCTATATGTTTTTACATAAGTGACCAACAGGGTCATCAAATGACTCTGTTATACCAGATGGTCCTTTTTATTACAAAGCCTTCTCCCTGCGCTTATTGTGACTGACTCTTTAACTCTTAAAAAGCTCCTTTTAGTTTGAATGCAAAACTATACACCCGGTTGACAACCATCCAAATATTTGATCAGATCATTCTGGGATGTAAACATGAATGAAGACCATGCTAATGGTCCAGAGCTGTGTGCTTAATAATACTGCACTATTCCCTATTTATGTCTTGATTATACAGAGTTGATTATTATGTAGTTGATGGACAAATCTACAGTTGTGCTCAAATGTTTGCATACCCTTGGAGAATTGGTAACATATGTCCCATTTGAAGTGAGCAGGCAAAACACGTCTTTGATTTTTATTGGATTCACATTTAACTGTAGGTCGTAACAGAATGGCACAGTAATTAAACAAAATATGGCAACAAAGAATGTAATGAATTGACCCCTGTTCAAAAGTTAGTATACCCTTAGTCCTTATTACTGTGTTTTGCCCCCTTTAGCATCAATGATAGCATGCAGTCTTTTGTAATAGTTGTCTATGAGGCCCCAAATTCTTGCAGGATGTATAGCTGCCCATTTGTCTGGGCAAAATTCCTTCCAGGTCATGCAAAGTCTCTGGTCGTCTTGCATGAACTGCACGTTTGAGATCAGGAGACTGGGATGGACACTCTAGAACCTTCACCTTTTTCTGATGTCACCACTAGAGGGTCAACTTCGCCTTGTGCATAGGGTCCTTGTTGTGCTGGAAAGTCCAAGAGCGTCCCATGTGCCGCTTTCGTGCAGAAGAATGCAAATTGTCTGACAGTATTTTATGATAATATGTCATATTCATCTTTCTATACATTTTCACAAGATTCCCAGGGCCTTTAGAGCTCACACACCCCCGAAACATCAGGGAGCCACCACCATGCTTCACAGTGGGGATGGTATTCTGTTCACTATAGACCTTGTTGACCCCTCTCTAAACATATGGTTGTGACCATGAAGCTTTTTTTGGTCTTGTCACTCCAAATGATAGTGTGCCAGAAGCTGTGAGGTGTTGTTGGGCATATTGTAACCAGGAATTTTTGTGGCATTAGCGCAGTAAAGGCTACTTTCTGGCAACTCCACCACGCAGCTCATTTTTGTTCAAGTATCGTCGTATTGTGCTCCTTGAAACAACCACGTTGTCTTTTTCCAGTGAAGCCTGTATTTCTCCTTAGATTACCTGTGGGGTTTTCTTTGTACCCAAAACAATTCTTTGGGCTGTTTTGGCTGAAATCTTTCTTGGTCTACCTGACCTTGGTTTGGTATCAAGAGATCCCCAAATTTTCCCCTTCTTAATAAGTGATTGAACAGTACTGACTGGCATTTGCAAGGCTTTGGAAATCTTTATATATCCTCTTCCATCTTTATTAAGTTCCATTACTTTGTCATACAGGTCTTTTGACAGTTATTTTCTGCACCCCATGACTCAGTATCTAGCCTACTCAGTGCATCCACATGAGAGCGAACAAACTCATTGACTATTTATACACAGACACTAATTGCAATTTAAAAAGCCACAGGTGTGGGAAATTCACCATGAATTGTCATTTTCACCTTGTGTGTCTGTAACAAGGCCAATCATTCAAGGGTATGTTAACTTTTGATCAGGACGATTTGGGTGATTTCTGTTATCATTATGATTTCAAAAGGAGCCAAACAACTATGTGATTATAAATGGCTTCATTTCTGTGTTTCTGCTAATGCAAACTTATGAGCACAACTGTAAGAATGGTAAACTAACCTTTTCATTCCTCTACTGTTTCAGTATGGTTGTAAGAGTTAGAGGCGATTTAATGGAGAACTATTTGTTGTTTAGAACAATTCACCCATTAAAGTATCGATATTACAGTCTACAGCATTGAGCATTCTTGGTATATTTAATGCCGGGGCAAATAAAATAAACATTCACTTGTACATTGCATGGTCTTCTAAGCCATTACAGGCCATGTGATTTCTGTAATGGATTTCTCTTCCCGCACATCAGAATGTGGCTACACTGGGCCAGTAATGCCAGTTTCTGCCGGATCAGCGATGCTGTTGCCTTGGTATAAATCATTAATGAGCATTTCTATAGTCATAATAGCCTTCCACTAATGTTCTATAAACGATCTGCTATCACAACCACGTGAACGGGTTTAATGGATGAAATGCCTTTGAGAATTCTCTGTTGTAACTTCGGAAAGCCCTCTTCCCTTCCGCTGTGCGTATCGAGGAAGTGCTAAAACTCCAGTAAAGCGCTCCTCTTTGATTCCTAGAAGCATGACTTTTCCTCTCCGGAGAACAACATCTGGTAGGTTTTCTCTTGAATATATATATTTTGATATAAATATAGACAAATGTTTTGTGTATGAATCTAAAACAGAACAATTGGGTTTTTCATTAGGAGATCAAGCTAAAAGGATCTTATCAGTTAAACTCAGTCCTATATTAGGCTCAGCCTTATAAATTTACCTTGACTAATACTTTAATTTAGGTTAAAGTAACGTAATTGTCCCCTCATAGGTTAAAGGAGGGTATGTTGTTCCCCTTGCTGATCATACAGCTAAATGTCACTCACTATTGTGTTGTTGTAGCTAAGGATTCCTGACTATTGTGCTGTTGTAGCTAAGGGTTCCTGACTATAGTGCTGTTGTAGCTAAGGGTTCCTGACTATTGTGCTGTTGTAGCTAAGGGTTCCTGACTATTGTGTTGTTGGAGGTAAGGGTCTGTGAACATTGTACTGTTGTAGGTAAAGGTCCTTGCACGTTGTGTTTTTGTAGGTAAAGGTCTGTGACCATTATGTTGTAGGTTAATGTCCCTGACCATTGTGTTGTTGGAGGTTATGGTCCATGACCATTTTGTTGTTGTAGGTGAAGGTCTGGACATTTTGTTTTTGCAGGTAAAGGTCCATGACCATTCTTTGGTTGTAGTGACATTTTGCTTCACTGTTTTGTTAATACATAATTGACTATTAGTTTGTACAAAGAGTCAAAAGTATAAGTGAAGCACTCTGTCCAAGGTGCTGAATTTACCTTTCCTTTAACTGTTGTGTTGAGGTTCAGGTTGTTATTTAACTGTTGATCGAGAAGGCAATAATTAGGTCACTTGAAGCATGAATGATTTTGTATGACCTGCAGAGGGCGCAGTTTAATGTGTGTCCAATATATTTCGCAAAGGGCCTATGAAACAGGGCAACTGAACATCAGAGGAAAGTAAACGGCTAATCAAAACAGTAGTGTTTAACCTAGATTTTCACCATGAATAATCAGAGCTATATAGAAGGCCTCATAACTTAAAGAGAATCATTCATCCTTGCAAAGGAAACTATAATATGGTCCATTAATATTATCATATTGTTTAGTTCACAATGAATCCCATTCTGTTTCAGTCACAGATGTTATTGTTAAGGATATCAGAATCAGAATAAAACAAGGAGGCTCTATTAATGAGGCTCAAAACATTTATTTTCGTGAAAGGATATATAATGTATATGGCGCCACAATGTGACGCCCTAAGAAAACGTCAATGCATCTATCTGATGACAGCTGTTGTTTCTGACTCAAGACAGGCAACGAGTAGATAGATGTAAGAGGTGTTACCCCACGATGAAGACCCGCAACATACTAGTGCTTCTTAAATCCGAAAACATTTTTCAAGCTTATGTTTTCAGCGTTTCGGAAATGATCAATTTAAGCCTCTGGAAAGTATTTCAGATTCACCTCACATGACCACACCCCTGTCTGAGAGGCGACAAGCAGCTGAATGGCTTGAGCGGCCGCAAACAAGTTCGTCTTAGCGTTAAACACTCATTTGGGAGCATGTCCCTTTCCTGAATATTTTTGCGATGAAGAAATAGTGTGACATAAGTGCTGTCTTCAGTTATCACTGTATTTAGGCTATATGATGCGGCTTTCATTCTTAAATAGTTCAGCGGCTAACACCGTGCCTGCCAGACGCGGATCTTAAACCTATTACAGATTACCACAAACAGATCGCGCAGTTTCTCATGATGAATTTGGATTGCACTTCTATACAGTAGTAACCTATACCGCAATTCATATGGCGGAGTTGGAGAGATAATACGACTAGGGGAACCTCTGCACCAAAATGAGGCAACCCCCCCTCCCACTACCCTATCTCGCTCTCTCCCTCTCTCCCTCGTCACGGAATAACATATATGATTGGGATACCACGTGGTGCTAACAGGTGCTCTTTACTGTAAACCATATGTAGCATAGGCTCCAACCCGGAGGAGAGGTTTACTTTTGGCTGCAATATAAAAAGCATCCACAGCTATGACTTGAGTTGTTTCAGAATGAAAAACATTTTCAGGACTGCATTTTTCGCCTGGAGAGCGGATGCATCAGAGCCAGTGTGCACGCAGAAGCTGCAGTGATCAACAACAAATCGAATGTTTGAATTGGGAGCACTATTTGTTGATTCACAGCTGAAAACGCACGCGGTTTGCCTAATCGGAATATCCAGAAGCTTCTTTTCCAGCTGTGGCAATTAATAGGCCTGCAATAATGACTTAATTACGCACTTGAAGGCTATCATGGATTATTTGGTTTGCTTAAAAACAATACTGCTACGGCTTCATTGGATAATCTTTATTGTTTGGTGAAGGGTGGGTTTCGAATTTTCTTCTGGGACGTTTTGTCATCACCAAGCCGCCAAACTGGCTATGGCCGCAGCGATCGCCAGCTCCCTCATTCGGCAGAAGCGGCAGGCGAGGGAGCGAGAAAAGGCGAATGCCTGCCGCTGCGCAAGCAGCCCGAACAATTGCAAAGCGGGGGACAGGGGACCCTGTGAGAAACCAAGCAAGCTGAACTTGTTCTCACGCGTCAAGCTCTTTGGCTCTAAGAAACGGAAGAGAATACGGCGACCAGGTGTGCTCTTCAGGGTGATCTTTCGACTCGACCCAAAAAAATTATCATCATCATCATCATCATCATCATCATTACGAACACCTCCACAACCAATTTAAATATAAAGACATTGGAAACCTCAGTCACAATTGTGATGGTAGGCAATAACTTGGAAAAACACATTTGACGCCTTATTTAACCGGTTATTGTTCCATCCACTGTGGGATCCTGCAAGTTCCTGCTCTAATTCATCCATTACCCCACTAACGCCTAAGACACAAGCAGTACATACACGTCATTATTCGGGCACAACACCTCACTGCCATGCTTTTTTTGCGAATGACATTATCATCTTGACAAAAATGTCATTCAAAATTCAGTTTAGACTTAGAGGATCAATACTGCACCTGCTATTAATTCCATTAATACATTAACTATTGCACAGCCACCCACTACGATACAAGGTACCCAAATCCACGGTTTTAGGTGTATGCTGTATTGTGATGTTTGTGGGATTCCTGAGGGCGACCTGGGTTTTCTCCTACCGGCTGTGAAGCAGCAGCGAACCAGCAGAGTTGGACTCTTGACTAAACATGTCCAATCTGTCCTCTGCCTCTCTCCCTCGGCCAACGCTTTCTCACGTTCTACCCGGCCGACTCCTCAGAGCCTCAGCTAAAGGGGATAGTGACCAGACTGTTCAGCCGCACTGGCTTCTGCCTTCAGATGCAGGCTGATGGAACCGTCGATGGAACCAAGGACGAGGACAGCAGCTATGGTAGGCCTCGATGTGTCCCCCTGTGTTTCTTCCTTCCACTCTTTCTCGTCTCAGAGGATCATCATGCAGCATTCACTTAGGAGACACTTATCAAGTGTGACATGCAGTGCATGTGTTTTCAGACTTTTTGCTGCCTCGCAAACTGGTCCTCATTGGGAAGCGAACCTTCAATCGTTGCGTTGAGTGGGCCGTGTTCAAACAACCAAGCCACAAGGGATGGCTGTTTTCCATGATTACATCCTGTTTTATAAAGCACCTGTCTTTTATCTTTTGTGTTCCACGTCGCAGCTGTGTTCAATCTCATTCCTGTCGGGCTGCGGGTGGTGGCCATCCAGGGGGTTCAGACCAAGCTGTACCTGGCCATGAATAATGACGGCTTCCTGTACACCTCTGTGAGTCTCCCTCGTCTACTGCCACATCACTGAGTCTCCTTCACACTCACTAGTTATGGCTTCCATGTGTCAAGTAGTATATAACAGAAAAGTAATTACCGGTTGTGCCGACCTCATTGATTATGTTGAAGGTCACCTTAACAGCTATGGCAACTATATTTAAGGGTAATTTGTTGGTGTGAAAAATGACTGTGCATTGTGTCTGTATTGCAGAGGCAATAACGTCAGGGTTTTACGTTGCGTTGTGAACACTGGTCAATTTCAGGGTCTTTGACACTTTATGTTACCATTGGTATTGGGGGGTGTCTTTATGAGAGGGTCGGTTTGTATTCTAGGGGACTTTGAAGTTACCATGGAAACACATGGAAATGCTTGTGTCAGCCATCTCAAGTTGTTGTTGCAGCTCCAATGAAATTATTTTGCTATCTGGATAGACAGACACACCATGTACTGGAACTGAAACACATTAAACACAGTATTTACATTCATTCTGATTGTGTTACGTTGCCTAAAGCCTTGCCAGTAGACGTGTGTGTGTGAGTGTGTGAGTGTGTGAGTGTGTGAGTGTGTGAGTGCGTGAGTGCGTGAGTGCGTGAGTGCGTGCGTGAGTGCGTGCGTGCGTGAGTGCGTGCGTGCGTGCGTGCGTGCGTTAGTGAGTGCGTGCGTGAGTGAGTGCGTGAGTGAGTGCGTGAGTGAGTGCGTGTGCGCGTGTCTGCATGCAATTGATTGTGTGTTGTCACCCTTAACATTGGTGTCTCAGAATCTGTCTTGCAAAATGTTTTGTGTCGAATCTTCACCAATGAAAATATTGATCTCAGCCTGGCAATCAAATGAGTCACTGTTTTCAGACTGTGGCGTTTGAAAGTAATCAGCTCTCTCTCCCAATCTAAGCTAGCTGTAAGTGTGATGGATGGCTCACAGTGGCTCCAATAACTGGAGATTCTCATCATAGGCATGTTCACAAAGTATGGAAAGCAAGTTCAGTTCAGCTCATCAGTCAACACAGGTTGTCTGAATTCTATGGCTACTGATAACGGACCTCTGATTAGAAGTGTTGCCAGCTTGGAAAGCACACAAATTAATACACAAATTAACATTGTGTATTGGTAGCACTGGTTGTCCCAATTCTAAAAAGTTAGGAGCACCACAGGAAATGTATTTTAGGTGCACAGTGAACATTTCTGCAGGAATAATATTTACCGTGGCTTAGAAAATCAAACTCCTGGTCGCGCTTAATTATTTTTTTTCCATGTATGAAAAACATTAATATACTTTATTGCCATGGTTTTTAATGTTTCCTGTTTTCCCTCAATTTTGTGATGCATGTAATCTTAACAACTTATTTTAAGTTTCCTCTTCTGAAAGAGTTTGGCTTCACTTTTTAATCATGTTGTGTGGTGGGTTATTTTAGCTGTTTGTCAAACTCTGCAAACTTGAAAACCGTATGGGTTACGGTTATGATTAAGGTTTTAAGGTTTATAACAGTGTTAATTGATTCTCAATGGTTAGCTAATGTTGCCCCTAGTGGATGGTTTAGCTTATAAATATTGTAGGTCCAAGGCTAATCTGCAGAATCTGCACTTTCTGGACCATTTTCTTAACTGTATCAGTTGGGTTAACAACTTCTCTCATTGCAACTCCCAATGGGCTCAGGAGAGTCGAAGATCCAGACTACCTTTTGCCACACTGCTTGCATAGCAAGGATGTAAGCACATTGAACCACTGATCCACATGGGAGACTTCAGATTTTTTAAACCGTAGAAGGTTCCCGTGCATAGAAATTGAATTGGTCCAACCTGCCTTTTAGCTCAGACGTGCTGCAATGGATTTATGAGTGTGTTTCATTCCAGAGAGTTGTCCTCATTTACTCCCTTTAGCAGTTTAATGGATAGCCTAGGTGAGAATGAAAAGGCTGATAGTCGGTGGTATTTTTCTCTTGGTCTCTCTCCCTCTGCATTACTGTGTTTCTTTGCACATTCCCCTCACCTGCACACATTCACACTCCTGTCTTTCTCTCCTCACTGTCTCCCTGTTTAGGAACACTTTACCCCGGAGTGTAAGTTCAAGGAGTCCGTGTTTGAGAACTACTACGTAACGTACTCCTCCATGCTCTACAGACAGCAGCAGTCCGGCAGGGCCTGGTATCTTGGCCTTAATAAAGAGGGTGTGATCATGAAGGGCAACCACGTCAAAAAGAATAAACCCGCGGCCCACTTCATCCCCAAGCCCCTGAAAGGTGATTGGGACTCATCCTGAAAGCAATGATTCTTATAGTTGTCCTGAAGTTAGTGGAAACGGATATAAATACATATATATATATACATATACATATATATATATATACATATACACATATTTGTGTAATATATATGTATATAAAACAGCAACAGTATTTATAGTATTGACATCAGTGTTTTTTGCTGTATTTATGTTACATAAGATGAATAGGGAAGAATTGTATTGTTGTTATTTAAATAACACATTTGGGTGATTTTTCCAGTGGTTTGGGAGAACTTATGGAGTAAAAGGCTCGTTAGATATAGCTAAGTATCACTATATAGTTGTGTTGACCAGTACAAAAGAATATCAAAGGCATTACCTCTGTATATTAAAGATAAAGTCTCACTTTAACCTACCAAATCTCAATCTACATTCTGCTCCTTTGTTTTCCAGTTGCCATGTACAGAGAACCCTCGCTCCATGATCTGACAGAGTTCTCCCGCTCGGGCAGTGGAACTCCCACTAAGAGCCGCAGTGCATCGGCCCTACTGAATGGAGGAGGGAAAACACTGAGCCAGAACGAGCAGTCCACATAGCTGTTGGGTCAGACTCAGGCATGGGTGGCTCTGACAGTCTCACAGTAAGCAGACACAACTGCTCCGTATCAAACAGAGCACACGGGGAGCAAGGAAATTAGCTTAGCTTAGTGTTTGCTGAAACCACTGTGACAGACTATGACATCATTTAAATCACTCCATGAGCTTCTGCCCGTCAACTTTGCTATGAACTTCAATACAAAAAGCCTAAGCCATTTTGGTGGTCTGGAGTTTATATAGTTTCATTTATTATTCTTTAGCATATGTAGCGTATTACCCATGGATATCTCCCTGAGGGTCTTGACAGGGGAGGTTTCTGGCCAGTAACTATGTGGTATGCGATCTGTTGCTACCATGCGCCCTAAAGGAGCTTTTTTTCAAGTTTGAGTCCAAGAAATGTGAACATATCCGCAAGCGTTCTGCCTCCGTCTGATAATATACCATATTAGTTGCTAGCCAGCGATACGATTGCATTCATTTGTTACTGTGTACCAAAGAGTCAAATGTGTTTCTAGTTTTACTCAAGTCAAATAAATAAATAAATATAAAATAATACAACTTTATGTTTGCTACCACAAATGCTGCGTCCGAAATCTGTCTTGCCTACTAGGCTACCTACTAAAACGACTCACTGTGGACTTATCTTTCTACGTAATATTTAGAACATACCGTTTAGTAAACATTTATGCAGGAAGCAAGACATCGCCACATAGGGAGAATGAGTCATCTTATTCTGTGACGTTTCCTCTTAATTGTTTTAGCACAAGTTCACTTATCTGATAATCAGCTGTTGCCAAACACATGCGATTCTGTCTTCTTGCTGTGAATTTGTTCCAGATAGAGAATCAAAAGGGGTAAGATAGGGTAGTAAAATGTTTTTGAAACGCACGCAGGTTATGAGGAAGCTACAGGTAATCGGACACAGCCAATATGTGGTTAATAGCGACATTAAAACAGGGTGGTTCGAGACCTAAATGCTGATTAGCTGAAAGCCTTGGTTGACAGAAATGTACTTTTTACTGTTTGTTTTTAACCATTTTATAAAAGCAGTAAGGCACATTATGGGTCTGTGGTATAAGGCCAATATATCATGGCTAAAGACTATATTCAAGCACTCTGCATTGCATCATACATAAAAATAGTCTCTAGCTGTGGTATTTTGGCCATATGCCACACCCCTTTGTGCCTTATAGCTGATATATTGACCCCTTTTTGTTTCTCTGTACAATTTGAAAATTGTGTTTCCATCTTCATTTATTAACTTGGTATCCCTATTCGAGAGCTCTCACTGAGCTTGCTGTTTGTATAGGCTACTTTATATCAACCCTTTTACAACGTTGTGCCAGTAGTAGGCTCCTTTTACATTCTAGATGACATAAACCATCAACTTCATTTCACTTTGTAATTTAGGTGTGTTCAGTCGTTTACTTGTGTGTGTGTTCAGTGTTTGCTTGCATGTACATGTTAGTGCTTGCTGGTTTGTGTGTGTGTTTGTGTGTGTGTGTGTGTGTGTGTGAAGAAGGGTCTGTCTGTGTGTGTGTGTGTGTGTGTGTGTACGAATAATAACATTGATCCTTGGTTTTATTTTATTTTACCATCAAACGGGGATTTGCTGTTGAAATCGAGTGCTCTTCCAGATGAAACGATTGTATGTATTTGCTAGCGTTGTTCTGTCCTTCCCTCGAGGGCCAAACAGATGCTGATCGCTATCATTTTGTCGGATCTCTTCTCTGAATTGACAATGTTATTGCATGGGAGTC
>JACXGJ010002182.1:48605-69602 GCA_016801105.1 Esox niger | reverse complement strand
CTGTCCCCCCACTAAGGCTGCGTCCTGTCCCCCCACTAAGGCTGCATCCTGTCGCCCCACTCTACTCCCAGTACACCAACTTCTTCACCTCCAGTCATCACTCTGTGAAGCTCCTAAAGTTTGACAAAGTGTAGATGAGTCTGCCTACAGGTGGGAGATTGACCATCTGGTGTCCTGGTGCAGTCGGAACAACTTGGATTTAAAAGCTCTAGAAACAGTGTAGATGACAGTGGACTTGTGCTTATTATGGGCTTCTGTACGCCTACATAGATATTCCATAAAAAATCTGCTTCTTTCAAAAACAAGGACATTCCTTAGTGACACAAAACTTTTGACCAGTAGTGTCTATATATATATATATAGTGGGGAGAACAAATATCTGATACACTGCTGTTTTTGCAGGTTTTCCTACTTACAAAGCACGTAGAGGTCTGTAAAATACTATATATTTATTTATATATATATATATATATATATATATATATATATCTATATCTATATCATCTACTGTACACATATGCTGTATGTTGAAGACAATATTACAAGAAATTCAAGAAGTATTGGCACACTTCATTAATGCAAAAATGAATGCAAAAATGTATGCAAATTTTTTTGCAAAAGTAACAACACAAACAATGACTCAGAGTTTGGTCTCAAACATAAGAGGAGCTTTTTACTTTCATTACAACAGATTTGAAAGTGAAAGGTTTTCCCACATTTGAGTTCAGCTGCTCAACAGTTGAAATCTCCTTTGTCGTATGTTTTGTTTCATAAAGTACCAAATGTTTTTAATGGGTGACATGTCTGGACTGCAGGCAGACTCTTTTACAACGGAACCATTCTATTGTTGTACATGCAGAATGTGGTTTGGCTTTGTCTTGCTGAAATAAGTAAGGCCTTCCCTGAAACACATGTTACTCTAAAACCTATATTTATTGATCAGCACTAATGGTGCCTTCACAGAATTGTGAGTCACCCCAATACCATTACAGATGTTAGCTTTTGAACTTTGCACTGATAACAAGCCGGATGGTCCCTCTTGCAATAAGTGTAGTGTCCATGATTCCTCAAAACAATAAAAGTCAGACCACAGGACAGCTTTCCACTTCGACTCCATCTTAAATGAGCTTTGGCCCAGAGAATGCGGCTGTGTTTCTGGATCTTGTTTATATGTGGTTTATCTTATCCATGGTAGATTTTTTACTTGCGTTTGTGGATGCTGTGCAGTGGTATGGGGGATGCAGAGGTGCGGTTGCCCCAGGGCCCACGGTGGGTGGAGGGCCCGCGGTGGGTTGAGGGCCCGCGGTGGGTTGAGGGCCCGCGGTGGGTTGAGGGCCCGGGATGGGTGGAGGGCCCGCAGTGGGTTGAGGGCCCGTAGTGGGAGGAGGTGGGTGGGGACCCTGTGCTTGGTGATGAGGTTGCCCGTGCTCTGCCTCAGTCATAAATAATTGTTTGTATTTCCACTTTTGCAATGTGTTTCAGTGCAACAATCACAATGCGATGTCAGCTTTGATGTTTTTGTATGGCGCGCTCTGTGATGCGTGTATAATGTGCTTCAGTGTGACGATCGCTAGAACGTTATGCATTGGGTATAAACCACCGCAAAACAATCTTGTCCCGAGGGGGGTTGGGGTAGGGATGGGTAGGCATGGGTGGGGGGGCCGTTGGCACCCCTGCCCGGAGTCACCCTGCTACAACAGTGATGCAGCAACTTGCTTTGTTCACAGAAAAAAATTATAAAGTGAGCTCATACATCGAAGTTCACTATAGATTTGTGTCTGTTTTTAATACAGCGCCTCCTGAGGGCCTGAAGATTACAACCATTCAATATTGGTTTTCGGCCTTGTCCCTTGCATACAGCGATTTCTCCAGATTCTCTGAATCTTTTAATGACATTATGTACCATAGATGATCAGATCTCCAAACTCTTTGTATTTTAACGTTGAGAAACATTATTCTTATACTGTTGCACTACTTGCCTTCTCAGTCTTTCACAGAATGGTGAACCCCTCCCCATCTTTACTTCTGAAAGACTCATCCTCTCTGGAATGCTCTTTTAATACTCAATTATGTTACTGACTTTTTCCCAATTAACTTGGTTGTGAGATGTTCCACTAGGTAGTTTTTTGCATTACACAACTTTTCCTGTCTTTTGTTGCCCCTGTCCCAGCTTTTTTTAAACGTGTTGTTGGCATCAAACTCAAAGTGGGCATATTTTTTTCCAGAAACTATAATATTCTTTAGTTTCAACATTTGATATGTTGTCTGGGTACTGTTTTCAATTGAAAATAGGGTTTAAATGATTTGCACATCATTGCATGCAGATTTTATTTAAATTGTACACAGCATCCCAACTTCTTTGAAAAATGGGGTTGAAAAACAAAACAATATATAGTTAGAAATTTTTCTGCAAAACAGATGTTTAAAAACTAAACAAAGTGGCATCTGTCATGACATTGTGATGCATTTTAGTTGGCTTCAGTCTCCAGGAACTATATTGGTGCCTTTCACTTGTTCGTGTTTCCCTGGGGAATAAATAACAGTTTGCATGAATGTAAACTCTCTTGTCATCCATCACCATGGGTAAAACCAAGGACCTGCCTGCACAGATCAGATAATGGATGTGAAAAATACAAAAACAGTTTAAAATACTAGTGAGCATAGTCAGGTCAATAAACAAAAAGTCTGGAACAATTTTGCCAAGAGGACACAAACATTTTCTCCCAAGCATTGAGAGGAAGAAAAGTCCAAGGATTCCAGTTTCAAATGGCACAGTCTAGGGGAATCTTTACAAGACTCAATTGATGCCACCTCCATGTCAACAAGCTCTTTTGAATGGTTGCAAAGATGCTCTTACTGAGCCCAAGCCACACATTTCCTGAACTTTGTCAAGTGTTATTGGATCTACAGTTGATAGTGATAGTGTTTTCAGATAAGACAATAACCTTTTGACCATACACAACATCATACCATACGAAACATCATGCCACAGTATCAAATATCAGGTGGTTTTGGTGAAAGGACCTGATACCCACTTTAAAATATGCTGAGCACTGATATTTGGGCTTGTTTTGCTGCTAGTGATCCAAGGGCTTTTGTTAAGACTAATAGCATAATGAATTCCACAAAGTAGAAGGATGCATTGTTTAACCCTAAATCAGGTTGCATCTGCCAGGAGATTGAGACTTGGCCGTGGATGGGCTTTTCAACTAGACAATTGCCCCAAGTCATAACCTTCAGTCTTAATTAAAGAGGGTCATCAATACCTAAGACTATCAAGAATCTAGAAATGTGCTGCATGAAGGAGTGGTCCATTGTCCCACAAAGTGTGCGCCAACATTTTCAGACATTAAATGAATATGTTCAGTGCTGTTAACCACTCTAGGAGAGGCTTAGTGAAATATTGATTGTAGGGGTGCCAATAAAAAAGGGTTAGAGAATTGACTGTATTATAATGAAAACATACAGCTTCCCTTTTTGTTAGATCCCAAAATATCTGTGGACGTTGAAATGAAAGCCGCTGTAGGCCATACCTAAAATAGACGTCCAAATTACTTATCAGATTGTTCTAACCAGAAATGGGCTGAATTTCCAACTTTTTTCAAACAAGTTTTAATGCCATCATATGACACATAATATAGTATATACATTATTTGGTATGAATTGCTAAACACATGTCGAAAATGCCTCAAACTTGATGACTGATCAAATCACTTTCCTGAGGCAGAATGAGCCCGCCATACTTATTTCATACTTAAAATTTATTAACAGCCACTACATGTCTCTAGAACTGTATAAATGCCACATGTCTCTGTAATGACCACTAGGTGGCGCTGTAGCCCTTTGTTCATGCAGCATATCATTGTAATAAACACTAGATGAAAGTGTTGCACTGTGTACATGAAGCAGGTCACTAATGACCAAGAGCATCTTATTGTAATGACCTGTAGTACTACTGTGAATAATTTCACATATGCAGGTGTTTTTTATTTTGATTGACAACCTGGTCAAAGGCATAAAAAATATAGGACAACACAGTATCGTATCACATAAATCATTTTGAATTATTGAAATTACACGATATACAGTTAGCTCCAGAAATCATTGGACACTGACACAAGATTTGTTATTTTGGCTGTTTAACAAAACATACTTCAGTTATATTCACATAATGAATATGCCCTTAAAGTGCAGTGTCTCAGCTTTAATTTGAGTGTATTTAAATCAATATTGTAGGAAGGATTTAGGAATTACAGCTCTTTAAAATGTAGCCTAGTCTTTCTCAAGGTACCAAAATGTTTTTACTATTGACTCAAAAGCTGTTTCATGAACAGGTATGGGCTACGCCTTTATTATTTATTCATCAATTAAGCAGGTAAGAGATCTGAAGATTATTCCATGTGTGGTGTTCACATTTGGAAGCTGTGAACCCACAACATGCGGTCAAAGGAGCACTCAATGCAGGTGAAAAAGTCCATTATCAGGCTGCTCAGAAAAAACATCAGAGGAGATAGCGGGAACATTAGGAGTGGCCAAATCAACACTTTGGTACATTCTTAGAAAAACTGAACACCTCGGTGACCTCTGCATCCCAAAAAGACCTGGACGTCCATGGAAAACAATACTGGTGGATGATTGTAGCATCCTTTCCATGGTAAAGAAAAACTGCTTCACAACATCCAGCCATTTGAAGAACACTCTTCAGGATGTTGGCATATCATTACCCAAGTCAAACATAAAGAGAAGACTTCACAAGTGTAAATACAGTGTTCACCACAAGGTGCACACCGTTCATATGCCTCAAAAATAGAAAGGTTAGATTATACTTTGTCCATGAAACAAAGCCAGCCTAGTTTTGGAACAGAATTTTTCAGACAGATTAAACTAAGATCAACCTGTACGAGAATGGGAAGATCAAAAAAAGAGAGGGTTTTGAATGGCTCATGGTCCAAAGCATACCACATCATCTGTAAAACACTGTAGATGCGGTGTGATGGCATGGGCATGCATGGCTTCCAATGGCATGGGGTCACTAGTGTTTATTGATGATGTGAAAGAACATAAAAGCAGACAGATGAATTCTGAAGTGTTTAGGGATATACTGTCTGCTCAGATTCAGCCATATTCAGCCAAGTTGTGACGGTGAGGTGACGGACTGCTCCGCCATCTCCCGCATTCTCCATCTTTCCACTTGCCATGAACGAGGACTTGCCGCCAACGCCACAGAGGACTGGCTGTCTACACCGCCGCCCGCCGAGGACTGGCTGTCTACACCGCCGCCAGCCGAGGACTGGCCACCGCCTTCACCCTCTACTGTCTCGGCCGCTCCGCCGCCAGAGCTAGCGGCACCCTCCGCCGTCCCGGCCGCTCTGCCTCCACTGCCCTTCTCGGCCATTCAGCCTCCACTGCCCCCAACGGCCGCTCTGCCTCCACTGCCCTTCCCGGCCACTCAGCCTCCACTGCCCCCAACGGCCGCTCTGCCTCCACTGCCCTTCTCGGCCATTCAGCCTCCACTGCCCCCAACGGCCGCTCTGCCTCCACTGCCCTTCCCGGCCACTCAGCCTCCACTGCCCGTCCCGGCCGCTCCGCCTCCACTGCCCTTCCCGGCCGCACCGCCTCCCCTGCCTGTGTCCGGCGTATTTTGGTGGGGGTCTGGTTTCTCTCTGGCCCTCCCACCCAACCCTGGGGTAGTGTCCTGTCCCGTCTGGAATCCGGGGCTTTGGGGGGTTACTGTGACGGTGAGGCGACGGACTGCTCCGCCATCTCCCGCATTCTCCACCTTCCCACTTGCCATGAACTCATCCAAGTCCCCTTTATTTGTCTCCAATTGTCTCTCACACCAGGTCCCAATTAGGTCATCAGTATGTGTTTACATGCTTCTCCTCTGCTCCCCTCATTTGTCAGTCATTGTTCCATGTCACTGTGTTGTCTGCTGCGTGTGCTGTGACACAAGTTGATTTAATTTTGCAAATAGAAAGTGATTAATCCATTTGGGTGAGGTTCAACCACCACAGGCTGTAGGGATAACTAGCCATGATCTCTTGATAAGTGTGTAAATCTGAGACTTGTCCTGTCCTGACAATAACTGAAATGTCTACATTCACTTAAAACCATTAACAAAATCGCAATTGCCTTAGTTTTATACACTTAAATGAGTATGATCTCCACTTATCAAGAGAACATACTCCAGACTATTAATGGGTTTTTGTTTCATCATTGTGAAACAAAAGTATGTATTAAAAATACAAAACAGATATATAATTAGATACTACTTTTCCTAGTGCCTTAGGACCATGGAAGGACCTCATAAGAATGTTATCAACAATGTTTTTTGTGTCAAACAAATAATCTCAATTAAAGTATAGATTTCTCTCATATTTTACATGTAAAATCAAGCAATTTTAATGTTTATTTTGTTTTTTAGGTGTAATTTTATTTAAGTGGAAATCCTAATTTAAATGAAGTAAACTCTGAGGCCCTGACAAATTAGGAAAAGCGGAAGTCGGAAGTCAACTTTGATTGGGCAATATTATACGTAGTATTTCTAAGTATTTTTACTTTGTTACTTTCCACCTAGGGTGACTGTATCTAACTAGTGAAATATACAGAGTCAATACTAATACTGTAGTGCATTATGTGTACTGCACTAGCATGGGGCTTATATCAGGATTACTTGCTGTGTCCATTTGGGATGTCTCTTCTCTGTGATTTCACTAAATCACACTAAATACTTGCTTGACAAGTATTGGCAAAATCCATAATGATTTTTCATCAGAATCAACATTATATCTGTGTGATTTGCTTTCTGAACTTGTATGTTAGAGTCGATCCGGGTGTTTAGTTGATTCACAACAATCCATCAAACAGGATCTTTCTATTTCCAATCATTTTTATTTAACACACAGATAAGCAGTGAGCAGTACATTAATTGTAAATAAAAATATTCTGTATTTTGCTTTGTTTAACTTATTAAAATAGAAAACAAATGATTAAAATGTATATAAAACAGAATGAGAAATGCCCCCTCAGGCACACCCTCCAGTTTTATAATGGTGTGACCTTTTTAAAGTCTTCATTTTCAGGAGTTTATTATCGCAGGTATGCACATATTCCATGCTATCCTCCCAGTCTGCTATGAAGATTTCAGTACACAGCTCTACCCTCCCTTCTTGCCCTGAAGATAGCGGTTGGATTGACATATTGCAAACCTAAAAATACCTTAGTGGATATATCAACAGTTTAATATGTATAATTTAAATTAGACTTGATCTTCACTTCAAACATTACTATACTAATCTAATTCTACAAGTCCAGGAGAAGCGGTTGAATATGGAATGATATGAGAATGGTAAAGGGTTATTTACCAGTAATTTTATGCTGCCCCCTTGCGGCTGTTCATTTGATTCCATGGAGTGGAAAAACAGAAAAGGTGGCACAACGGGACGGCATACCAGCCATTCACACCTCACGGTCTGTTTCACAGCCATCAGGCCGAAGCACTATTTATGTCCCTTCGGTTTCAGCTAGAGGATGTGGGAAAAGAAGGCAAACTAACCTGAGAATCACTAGTCGAGCCCCACCCGGGAAAGTAATCATTAACCCAACCTAACTGATTAAATACACACTAGCTGCAAACGTGAACTATCACTGAGGATAGTTAAACTAGTCTTGATCTCATTTATAGTATTAACTAGGCTCACTGTACACCAGATGTATAGTAAGATTGAAATGTTGCAAATTAATTACACAAATAAAATACAATTAAATTCAGTGAACTGTGTGTCAAAAGAAAATAAAACCTGAGTGGTTTTCTCTAAAGACCCCAACCAGGACCGAGCTCCGTTTTTCTTATAGTTCTGCAAAAATGACAAACATACATAGAGCAGTTCAATTACATTGTAGATGACATTGAAGGGTTATGCAGCATGAAAATAAGACAATGACTTACATTTCACTTACTATTGTGAACACAGTGCCCTAGCATATGAAGATCCTAATATGAAGAGGTATCCAAATCTAGTCATAACATTATGAACAAAGCAGTTGTTCATAGTATACATAGGACTTAAAATGAGGAGACCACTGCATGACAAATGACATGCAAGACATGCAAAATCTAATGTCCATAAATGCTCAGCTTATTTCCACACAAGCACTCCTTGCGTTGCTGGTTGTCAAGGTGGGCTGTTGCCATTGAATGAAATGAGGCATCACAGTGGAGAAAGCTTCCATGCAACCACTTCCCTGCAGGCCAAACTAGACTGACACGGCTCATGCACCAATTTCTTAGGTGACTCAGAAATGTATGATTCTGTCATCTGAGGGTGTCAGCTTGCAACTTCAGCAGCATGACCATTTGTCTAGTCATGAGAAAGCACGAAGAAAACCTTGTCCTCTTTTGCAAGCTTGATTAGATAATAAACTAGACATCAATGTCCACCATACACTAGACAGAGTATTCCCAGAGCCCAGTACATGTTCACCTGTCAAGTTAAAGACAATAATAAGGGACATTTCTTGGAGGATTGGAGTTAAACAATTTCCCTATAAGCAGCTACTATGCAGGGAGTGCACTTTCAAATTCTTTTTCCCAGATACAAGGTTTAGCCTAGAGTACCTTTAATTCCAATATTCTAATAATAGTATTCATTCAGAAACACATCTGGGGGGGTAGTGTGAGTAACCCAAAATATTGGGTCAAATTATCATCTCTAGGTTGTTGCAAAGCCACTTGTAACCAAATATTTCAACCCGGTATCAACTTTGTTAACAGAAGACTTGAGGTTCCGACGTACAGTTGAGGATGGAACTTGATTTTTTATGCTTACCAGGATTACAGCCGATCGATTTGTGCATATTTTAATCGATATTTATTTAACGCCAAGCCGCATCACGTGGTTTTGTTTTGTCCAATCGGAGAAAAACTTTCATACCAGAAGGTATGTCCTTTGTTCTGGGTTTCAGCAGTTATCGACATTTCGCTCGAATACATTTTATACAGGAATATATAGAAAATATATATATTTTTAGCCGCTAGATGACAATTTCTGGATGCGTTCACATTTTATTCACTGGAGATCTGGTCTAACGTTTGGCAAACACTGCGTGATGATGTGTTTTATTTATCACATGATTTCCCCTCCCCCGACACATTGAATAAGGAAGAAGTCGGACATGTTTGAGGGAAATGTGTTGGGGAAAAATATATCGTGGTGGAAGACCAGGAGAATTGTAAGGAAAAATTTACTGTAGAGAATGGATTTACGCATGGACATTTTGTATATTTTTTTATGTATTCCTGGGAATAAAAGGCCACTGTTAATACAAAAAGGGATTAAAACAACTTTCGTAAATATTTTTGAACTACACTGATGAGCCAAAACAATCAGTTCTCGTAGTCAACGTGTTGGATGTAGGAGAAATGGGCAGGAGTAAAGACCTGAGCGACTTTGACAAGGGTCGAATTGTTATGGCCAGACGATTGGGTCAGAGCATCTCTGAAACGGCAAGGCTCGTGGGGTGCTCCCGGTCTACAGTGGTGAGTACCTATAGACAATGGTCCGAGAAGGGACAAACCACTAACCGGCGACAAGGTGTTGGGCGCCCAAGGCTCATCGATTCGCCAGGTCAGCGAATGCTATCCCGTCTGGTCCGAACCGACAGAAGGTCTACAGTGGCACAAGTCTCAGAACATTTTAATGACGGTTACGGGAGAAATGTGTCACTGCACACAGTGCATCGCACCTTGCTGCGTATGGGACTGCGTAGACGCAGCCCGGACGGAGTGCCCGTGATGACACCTGACCACTGTCGAAAGCGCCTACAATGGGCACGTGAGCGTCGGAACTGGACCTTGGAGCAGTGGAAGAAGGTCGCCTGGTCCGATGAGTCCCATTTTCTTTTACATCACGTGGACGGCCGTGTACGTGTGCGTCGTTTGCCTGGGGAAGTGATGGCACCAGAATGCACTGTGGAAAGAGAACAAGCCGGTGGAGGGAGTGTAATGCTCTGGGCAACGTTCTGCTGGGAAACTCTGGGTCCGGGCATTCATGTGGACGCCAATTTAACAGGTGCCACTTATCTAAACATCGTTGCAGACCAGCTACACCCCTTCATGACAATGGTATTCCCTGATGGCAGTGGCCTCTTTCAGCAGGATAATTCGCCCTGCCACACTGCAAACATTGTTCGGGAATGGTTAGAAGAACATGATGAAGAGTTCAAGGTGTTGCCCTGGCCTCCAAATTCTCCAGATCTCAATCCGATTGAGCATCTGTGGGATGTACTGGACCAACATGTCCGATCCACAGCGGCTCCACCTCGGAACTTACAGGAATTGAAGGATCTGCTGCTAATGTCTTGGTGCCAGATACCACAGGACACCTTCAGGGGTCTTGTGGAGTCCATGCCTCGGCGGGTTGCAGCTGTTGTGGCGGCACGAGGGGGACCAACCGCGTATTCGGCAGGTGGTCATGATGTTTTGGCTCGTCATATGCAATAGGTTAATTTTCTTGAAGGCTTTTATATGTATACCTTTTGAAAATCGTCAGTATTATGTCGTGGTATTGCTGATAACGTGTAGCATTGGTATTGGGTGATGGGTATTGTAGCATTAGCTTAATTTATGCGTGTTAAGTGTTTTGACGACGTTCGTCGGACGGTTTTTCATGTAGACCGATGCGTTAGGATATTTTGACTTGGTGTGATAGGAAATCTTTGGTGATACATTTTAATGTAGTGTAGTTATGGGGTTTTGTGGTCAGTTAGTGGTTAAAGATAATACGGCCTTTTTATGTTTTTGTAAGAATTGTGTTGCATCGTGGAACGTATTCATGCTGAGCAACAAAGCTTGCTGACTCTAATATGTTTTCAACTACCGTGCCTAAAGGGTCTATTTAAATCTGTGCAAATTATGGTAATCCGACCGCTTTCAGCTAAAGTTGAGAACTGCTGTCATTCAGGGACAGGTTTATTATTAGTCTGGCAGATTTTGTTTGATTTTTGAAATATAAGGCCTAATATATCTGTATTGCAGTGGCCGTATTCACATAACATAAGAAGTGACAGTACCACTCAGAGGACTGCTCAACAAGCACTATTCTGTTTGAAAGCCCACGCTTGACATTAAGTGACCAATTATGATCCTTGCTATGCCCACGTTGACGTAAAGTAATTTGATGAGCGAAAGGCGGCTGTTGGAATGTTGAACAATGTATCTAGGTGAAACAACCGTAAAAATATATATTTAGTTTGTTAGGACGTTAATCCGGTAATAGCGCACATTATGTTTGCTTGCCAAGCAATTGTTTGGAGCTGTCCTCTTCTCCCCACCGGGAAAACCTGGCAAGCCAGGCAAATGCTTCAGGGCCACAGCAGTACTAGAGGTCTCTGGTTAATTGCCCATATATCACGACTACAAACTTGTCGGTGTGTGGTCCGGAGCCATGTTATGTTGGCCATGACTCACAAACCCTTTAACCGAGTTGTTACCTATTATAATCCGTTACCGACACACTCAGAAACAGTAGCAACATATTTTGTTTGTAAATTTCTGCTATACAGACGCTTGTAAGACCGGCAGTTTGAATTCTGAATGCTAATAGCCGTATGCCGACGGGATGACATCAGTTTTATTAATCTGATTGCGTGGGTAACCGGTTTTTGAGCAATCTCAGCTTTCTGATATTGTCAATCAGTAGCGGTTGTAGTGATTTGATGGCCCTAGGCAGAGCCTGGTTGAGGACCCAACATCAGTTTTTTTTAATCTTGATTGTCCTTATCAAAGCCATATGGCAACATTTTGACCATACCTACTTTCTTTATTCTTGAATGGAACTGCCACTTCCAAAGACCGTTGCATTGCTGGCCCTTTCAGTAGAGTAAATCATTTTGTTAACAAATAATTCTGTGAAGGCTGCATACTGGTTTATAAGCTACCACTACAGTAAATCATGAAGCACTTAGTCATTTTGTTCAAGTGTACAGTTTCTTAATGAAATGCATCCTTTTCTCACTATGCTGCACCTTTCTTTATCTGTCAGCTGGGATGGCCACGTTCTTGACTGGCCGCATAAGCGGAGCCAGCTAAGAAGTCTTACTGACTGCTGGATTGACTGACTGACTGAATGACTGACTGGCTGACTACCCATTGTTAAATTGCGTAGTGGTTAGAGACGGGACAATCATATATGCCAGTGGTTCTTAAAGTGAGTGTCACAACCCCCAGGGGATCACCAGATGATTTTGGGGGGTTGAAAGGTAATTTCTATAACAAATGAAAGTATATTAAAAACGTTTTTTTTATTTATTTAGCCTATACAACTAGAATATGCTGAATATGTAAAATATTAATATTTTTTTTACAGCGAGGGGGGACACTATTTGATCCCTTGCTGATTTTGTACATTTGCCCACTGACAAAGAAATGATCAGTCAATATAATTTTAACGGTATGTTAAATTTGAACAGTGAGAGACAGAATAAGAACAAAATACAGAAAAACACATGCATTTTAATGATGGAAATACAGTGGGGAGAATAAGTATGTAATACACTGCTGATCTTGCAGGTTTTCCTACTTACAAAGCATGTAGAGGTCTGTAATACCATAGGTACACTTCAACTGTGAGAGACAGAATCTAAAACAAATATCCAGAAAATCACGTTGTATGATTTTTAAATAATTAATTTGCATTTTATTGCATGACATAAGTATTTGATACATCAGAAAGCAGAACTTAACTTAACTTATAGAGATTATACGTGTCCTGTAGTTCTTGACCAGGTTTGCACACACTACAGCAGGGATTTTAGCCCACTCCTCCATACAGACCCTTTCCAGATCCTTCAGGTTTCGGGACTGTTGCTGGGTATTTCAGACTTTCAGCTCCCTCCAAAGATTTTCTATTGGGTTCAGGTCTGGAGACTGGCTAGGCCACTCCAGGACCTTGAGATGCTTCTTTCGGAGCCACTGCTTAGTTGCCCTGGCTGTGTGTATCGGGTCGTTGTCATGCTGGAAGACCCAGCCACAACCCATCTTCAATACTCTTACTGAGGGAAGGAGGTTGATGGCCAAGATCTCCTGAAACATGGCCCCATCCATCCTCCCCTCAATACGGTGCAGTCCTCTTGTCCCCTTTGCAGAAAAGCATCCCCAAAGAATGATGTTTCCACCTCCATGCTTGACGATTGGGATGGTGTTCTTGGGGTTGTACTCATCCTTATTCCTCCAAACACGGCAAGGGGAGTTTAGACCAAAAAGCTCTATTTCTGTCTCATCAGACCACATGACCTTCTCCCACTCCTCTGGATCATCCAGATGGTCATTGGCAAACTTCAGATGGGCCTGGACATGTGCTGGCTTGAGCAGGGGGATCTTGCGTGCGCTGCAGGATTTTAATCCATGACGGTGTAGTGTGTTACTAATGGTTTTCTTTGAAACTGTGGTTCCAGCTCTCTTCAGGTCATTGACCAGGTCCTGCTGTGTAGTTCTGGGCAGATCCCTCACCTTCCTTATGATCATTGATGCCCCACGAGGTGAGATCTTGAATGGAGCCCCAGACCGAGGGAGATTGACCGTCATTTTGAACTTCTTCCATTTTCTTATAATTGCGCCAACAGTTGTTGCCTTCTCACCAAGCTGCTTGGCTATTGTCCTGTAGCCCACTCCAGCCTTGTGCAGGTCTACAATTTTATCCCTGATGTCCTTACACAGCTCTCTTGTCTTGGCCATTGTGGAGAGGTTGGAGTCTGTTTGGTTGAGTGTGTGGACAGGTGTCTTTCATACAGTTAATAAGTTCAAACAGTTGCAGTTAATACAGGTAATGAGTGGAGAACAGGAGGACTTCTTAAAGAAAAACTGAAAGGTTTTTGAGAGCCGGAATTCTTACTGGTTGTTAGGTGATTAAATACTTATGTCATGCAATGAAATGCAAATAAATTATTAAAAAATCATACAATGTGATTTTCGCGATTTTTGTTTTAGATGCTGTCTCTCACAGTTGAGGTGTACCTATGGTATTACAGACCTCTACATGCTTTGTAAGTAGCAAAACCTGCAAAATCAGCAGTGTATCAAATACTTGTTCTCCCCACTGTAAATATTCAACCCCTCTGCAAAACATGACTTAGTACCTGGTGGCAAAACCTTTGTTGGCAATCACAGAGGTCAAACGTTTCTTGTAGTTGGCTACCAGATCTGCATACATCTCAGGAGGGATTTTGTCCCACTCCTCTTTGCAATTCTTGTCCAAGTCATTAAGGTTTCGAGGCTGACGTCATCATCGTCACAGAATGAAAGCTGGTTGGTTGAATCTGTTGCGTTGGTTAACAATAACAGTCTACAGGAGCATCTACAAATACTTATTACATTTATAAAAAACATCTGACCGACTGGGAATGTGATGAAAGAAATAAAATCTGAAATGTTTTTTCCGCTTTTATTTCCCATTCTTAAACTAATAGGTTGATTCTAACTGACCTCAAACTGAATTTTTACTAGCATTAAATGTCAGGAATTGTGAAACTGAGTTGAATGTATTTGCCTAAGGCATATGTAAACTTCCAACTTCAACTGTATACCTGGATTAGACATTATATACTCCATTTGATGTAAAGTGTAAACCACCTAATGTCTTTCGGGCAGCTGCGGTGAGAAACAATATGGAACAGACCAGTTGATTAAGGGGGTGGTCTAAAACATAAATAATGTATTAGAAGGCATGATTTTATCTGATTATCATTTTGGGTAACATGATCACATCTTAAGACCAAAAATAAATAATGTTATCATTTTTGGCTTAATGACTGACAAATTTGATTACAGTTTGAATTTTCATGTCGCCCTAGGCCTGTTGGGGCCCTTGGACTTACCTTGCCTAATAGTTGTGACCACCTCTGTTGCCAATATACCATGGCTATGCGTTGTGTCCAGTTATTCTGTGATGTGTCATGAAAAACAGGTCTTTGCAGTGGTACATTGGCCATAACCCACAACCCTTGTGCCTTATTGGTTACACACCACAAATTTTCAGCTCATCCTTATTCTGTCTCAGCCTGTCCAGTGTATATAATGAGTAATATAACGCCCAACGTCTTTGTCAACATGTCAATGTTGTTATTACAACTGGAAAAGACATGAATCTTCCAGGTTTAACACCTTTCTGTCCATTTGTCTCAGTGCCAGGAGGAGTGACGACTGCTCATCAGGTCCCGGCAGTGTCCCAGTCCGCGTACTCTCCCCCCACGCCGGACACCCCAGAATCGCTGCTCTCGATCCCCCCACAGACGCTCCTGGCCAAGAGCCTACCCCCACCCACCACACACAGTACTCCTGCTGTGCTAGTCTTACCCCCAACACAGCCCACTGCCAAGGTAGGTACCCATGATACTGTCAAATAGTCTCTGAGCAGGGTTCACTCACCCTATTAACTACATAATATACATGTACCTGTTAGCCTAGCAAATTATTGTGCTACTAAATGTGCTACTGATCAAAAAATGTTAGACGACATCAGGATTGAATGACCTATGGGCCACCAATTCTATTAATTGTCCCGTTGTCTGACGTTCCCCTGTGTCTATCTTCCACAGAAAAAAGGAGTGAAGCGGAAAGCAGACACCACCACCCCAACCGCCATGCCCGTCACCATGGGTGTGGGTGGGATCGGCATGGTGGGAGGGCACGACTCCCCGTTGACCCTCACCTCTCTGGGGGTAGACCAGAGCCTGGGCCTGGGGATGGGTCGCGGAAGGGGCATGGTGGACATCAAAGCACTGTTGGGGAGCCGGGGAGAAAGCCGGCGTCCAATAAAGCCCCCGAAGAAAGACCTGCCGGACTCTGTCCAGCTCCAGCCGGTGCGACGCGGCAAACTGAGCCCGCAGCTGCGTTACTGCAACAGGGTCCTCAAAGAGCTGCAGTCCAAGAAACACGCGGCGTACGCCTGGCCTTTCTACAAGCCAGTGGACGCCTCCACGCTGGGATTTCAGAACTGCCATGACATCATCAAGCAGCCCATGGACCTCAGCACCATCAGGGTACAACACTGTCTGTTCTGCTTGTTTGTAATCATCAGTGCACCCTAGATGGGGCTTAAAAACACAGCCTCATCAGGAGCTGCAGTGTGTGTATCCATGTGGGACTGGTAGTAGTTTAGGATAGAGGTGTCTCTAGATAGCATGTTTTGTAAAGGTCGACCATAGGAGCGGATCAGATACTAACTTCCTCCCTTGTTTCCAACAGAGGAAAATGGACGGTCGAGAGTACAGGGACGCCCTGCAGTTTGCCGCTGATGTCCGGCTAATGTACTCCAACTGCTACAAGTACAACCCCCCTGACCATGACGTGGTGGCAATGGCACGCAAACTACAGGTACCGGCTAACATGCTTCTTCGGCAGTTTTAATTTCCTTGAAGAGAAGTGTCTAGTGTTGACCAGTAAGTGCTTTGATTACACTTTATTTTCAGAGTGTCAGTTTCCATCTGTAGATGTTCTATAGATAGTTTAAAGTTTGTTGATCGTATTACTCTCAGTTGACAAACAATCTCTTGCTAAGGTTAAGGTTAGGGTTAGAATAAGGTTAATTGTTAGGTTTAGTATAAGGTTAAAGGTTAAGGTTAGGATATTGGTAAGGGTTAGTGTTTCGTTAATTATATATTGTCTTGTTGACAAGGTTAACCCCCCTTTTCTCCAGTAGATTTTGGTAATTCTGATAGGTTTTCTGTGTAGAACTGAATGATTTGCCGAATTAAACTACAACTTCCAATTTATCTACAAAGCTCTGGGACCCAGCTAGTTGGATCTGAAGTTTCACTCTGGAATTAATGAATTTCTCTTATGGAAAAATGTTTTGCTTGGCAAACTGTATTGGAATCCTACAAATTGAACCAAGGACAATTCGCCAAATTATTTGTTCAGTCGACTGGTGCAGCTGTCGGGGGTGAAGGCGGTGCGGTTGCATCTGGGCCTGCACTGGGTGGAGGGCCCGTGCTTGGTGATTGGGGGCCCCGTGCTTGGTGATTGGGGGGCCCGTGCTTGGTGATTGGGGGCCCCGTGCTTGGTGATTGGGGGCCCCGTGCTTGGTGATTGGGGGGCCCGTGCTTGGTGATTGGGGGGCCCGTGCTTGGTGATTGGGGGGCCCGTGCTTGGTGATTGGGGGGCCCGTGATTGGGGGGGCCCGTGCCTCTGTCATAAATGATTGCTTGTACTTGTATAGTGTGTTTCAATGCAACTAGATGGTAGGGTAATGTACGCCAGGATCGCAATTAACTTTATAATGTTCCGCCTCAAAAATTCTCATCCAGGGGGGTGACAGCTTCCAATCTGGCCCGGTGTCACAACAATACGCCAGTGGGTCAGTCTCTGAGCATCATGAAACTGAATGGACATGAGAGCCCTGGTCTGATTACTTCCTCTCTTCCCAGGATGTCTTTGAGATCTGCTTTGCCAAGATGCCTGACAAGCCTTTGGCACCTACTGCTTCCATGGGTGGACACTCCTCGTTTTCTTCCTCTTTGTCGTCCTCAGAGAGTGACCTGAGCAGTGAGAGCAGCCCCAGCTCGAACAGCGAGGAGGAGCGAGCACACCGCCTGGCCGAGTTACAGGAACAGGTGTGTACTCAGGTAAAACTATTTTACCCCTAATTTTGTGACTGAAACTTAACCCTAAAACTAGCACTAAAGCCAAATAATCATTTTTATCCAAATGCCGCAGTATATCATTGCATTCTCAGTGCAATATAAAGTATTTCTGTATACCTGATCTGGAAGCTGGTTTCCACCACGGCTACTGACTCAGTCCTTCCCACTGTTCCATCAGCTAAAAGCAGTTCACGAGCAGCTGGCAGCCCTGTCCCAGGCCCCCATCTTCAAGCCCAAGCGGAAGAAGGACAAAAAGGAAAAGAAGTGGAAGCCAGACAAGCACCATGGAAGCTGGATCCCCATAGTAGAGGACGTGCCCATCCAACCTCCAAAAATATCAGAGAACACCAAGGTCCCCCAAGATCCCCAAACCTGTCAAACCTCTGCAGACACCCAGGACCAAAAACAGCAAAGGGGGCCCAACACAGGGGAAGAAGTGTTCAGCGTCAAGAGCAAGTGAGTTCCCTCTACTGGCGAGGAGGGATACCAACAACTCTCTTGCATGAAATTACTTCTTGTCTTTGAATTGTGAATTTAGATATAAAGCCCAAATTCCAGAGTACAAAGAAATGCAATAATCAGAGACAGTTTTACATGCAGTTATATTATCACTAAGTCCTTACATTTTGCAATAGCCCTAAGATGAAAAATTGTGTGGGTGGGTGTGTGGGTGTGTGTGGGTGGGTGGGAGGGTGGTTGGGTGGATAATGGACCCCATAAGGAGAATAAAATTGGCCCCAAAATCAAACCTTGAGTTACTCCGCAAGCAGCACTCCGGTCAAGAAAGAATAAAATAGCACAATTTCCAGGAAAAATTATAATTCAGTATCTTAAGTTTTGTTTCTGTGCCATGGTCTCTTCTATAACCTGACTGAATGTTTTCCAGCACATTATTTTCTTTAAAAAAGGCAAGCTGAGAAAGAAAGACTTTTTCCAGTATTTAGGACATAGATTATCATTTTTAAACGCGCCTAAAGTTGTTGTAATCTTTAGGGTCTAGTTTTTTAATAAGAGGCTGAACCATAGCATGTTTAAAACTGGATGGAAGAGTGCAAGTTATAAGAGAGCTATTTATTTGAGAGTATAATGAAGTTTGCTTGGACCGATAGTACCTAAAACCTCTTTCAAAAGACGTGGGGGAACAATGTCTGTAGATGAAAAGGTGGGCTTCATGTGGGAGTCTATCTCCATCATTATCTGACCAGTTTCAAAAAGTATTCCTGGATAAAACGTTTCTTCAGGATTTAACCTCACCTCCTCCTTCAGGTCCTCCAAGAAGTCTCAGGCGGTGACCCTGAACATGCCCCAGATGAGCTCCACCTCCATGCTCCCCCACTACGACTTGGAGGAGGAGGACGACGAGGTGTCGCCCATGAGCTACGACGAGAAGCGCCAGCTCAGCTTGGATATCAACAAGCTGCTGGTGGAGAAGATAGGCCACGCTCCTTCAGATGTTTAGGAAGATGAACATTTAGTCCAAATGATATTCACAAATAAAATCAAAACTGTGTGTCAGCAGAACATAAAACCTGTGTGTTGTTTTCTACCTTCATGTAACTTCTGAAGGAAGCACCAACTTGTATACAGATGATGTTTTTGGATGTTCCCTTTCTTTTTGAGAGTATAATGAAGTGTGTTTACTAGAGCATACACTGATGCTTTTTAACTCATTCATAAATAAAAAGCTATTTAAGTCCACATGTTTAAATCTTCAGAATTTAGTAATTAAATATATAGCATTACGCTGTGAGTCACTGGTTAAGTCAGTTGCTATAAGTAAAGGCATTTTTTTCCTCCAAATGTTTTTCAGAGCAGAAACAGAAGATTGAGCGCATCCTTCTCGTCAAACCATTTTGCTTTTTATTCTAATTGTTCTCTCAGCCAGGACATTTTTCCAGACTTACACAGGTTAGAAGTGAACGCACTCCCCCAAGCATACAAGTAATACAATGATTTACATTTCACTTACTATTGTGAACAATGTCCTAGTTAATGAAGAAAGGTAGACATACAGCCAAGTTTGAATAGGTATCTGAATCTAGTCAACATTAAGGCCATAAAAGCAGTTGTTTATAGTATACATAGGACTTAAAATTAGATCAGTGTCTCACTGCTTGATAAATGACATGCAAAATCAAATGTCCATAAATGCTCAGCTTATTTCTACACAAGCACTCCTTGCGTTGCTGGTTGTCATGGTGGGCTGTTGCCATCAAATGAAATGAGGCATCACAGTGGAGAAAGCGTCCATGCAACCACTTCCCTGCAGGCCAAACTAGACTGACACTGCTCATGCACAAATTTCTTAGGTGACTCAGAAATGTATGACTGTCATTTAAGGGGGTCAGCTTGCAACTTCAGCAGCATGACCATTTGTGAATTATCTATTTGTCTAGTCATGAGAAAGCACAAAGAAAACCTTGTCCTCTTTTGCAAGCTTGATTAGATAATAAACTGGACAGAGTATTCCCCAGGGACCTCAGTGTGTGGTATTTTCACCTGGCATATTAAAGACATACAGGGTATTTAATAAGCTACATCTCATAGAGGTTTGTAATTAAATAATTTCCCCATAAGCAGTCGCTACTTAGTGTGTATATTTTCAAATTCCTTTTCTCACATACAATATTTAACCTAGGGTTACTTTAATTCTAATAATCTGAAAATAATATTCGGCAACACATCAGTGTGGAAGTTAGAGTGACCAAAGATCTTGAGTCAAATGATTAACTCTAGCTCCTTGACAAATAGCTAGACCTCCAAATGTATTATGTCTACTCCGAATCCCACTATTCCACCAGCTCGTCCATATCTAACGCATGCGCATACACGCATTTATTTTTTAATTCATATTTATTTATTTCGGATGCAAACACGCTTCTAATCAAATATTTCAACCGGTATTAACTTTGCTAAAAGAAAACTTTAGGTTCCGACATATAGTCGATGGTGAAACTAGATATTTTGTGTTTACAAGATGCAACAGCGGATTTACTGCAGTTTAGACATTGTTTGAATCGATATGTCTTTAATGTCAAGTTGCACCACGTGGTTATGTTTTGTCCAATTGGAGAAAAGCTTTCATACCAGAAAGTATGCCCTTTGTTCTGGGTTTGAGGAGTTATCGTCAATTCGGTCGAATAACTTGTATACAGGAATATATGGAATTGTATTTTTCCGCAAGATTTATGGAGGCGTCAATATTACTGGAGCAGTATATTTGGTGAAACCAGAGATCTGGTCTAACCGGGTTTAAGGTTTGGCAAACATTGCGCCATGATGAGCTTTATTCATCACATGACTTCCCTTCCCCCACCACAATGAATTAGGAAAGAAGTCGGACATGTTTGAGGGAAATGT